>LOND01021409.1:0-13514 GCA_014220965.1 Paragonimus kellicotti
TGTTGATATGAAGCGAACATCATTTATTTGGTAGCAGATTCCGTATTCGGATAGACTTTTCAGTCAACCATTTTGATCATTCAAAATTAGATGTAATATTAAATCCTATTTCCACTCCCCTTTAGTTATAAATTAACGCCTGTTTATCCTCTCAGTGAAGTATATCATATAACTCTTGATGCACAGATGTCGATACTGATCACTTGTGTACACACAGTAGAATAGTACTGGATATGTACATTATGTAAACTTACATTTTCTTCAGAATACATTTTTATTTACGTTAAGTCAACGGACTTGGTGTTGCAGGCAACAATACTGCTCAGCAGTCAAATAATATTCAGACTAGGCAGTAGTATCAGAAACTAACGGCATTTGTGTGCGAACGGAATGTAATATTTACCACCACTACAATCCATGAGAAATTTGCAGATGAAAACTGAGGATTGCCGAATCCAATTCCGTTAGCAGTCGCGTAGACAAACGCCATTCGGGTGACGACCTATGCAAAAACCGCAAATGTATGCCTAGTACATGCCATAGTCATACATTTGGCAAAGGAGATGATTTCTGATAAACACGGCCACTTGGTTTAAAAAATATATTTTCGCCGGCACTCATAACTACAAGAAAACAGAACCAAACCCACAAACATACAACTGACCTCGTCAAAACGGTCGAATACTGCACCTTTCTGCAAAACGTCCGGTACCGGCCTTCGCCAGTTGAATTCGAACGCTTTCGCTGACGGTACAGTCCGCTGCCGCTTTGCAATATCCGATGTCATCTTGACCGGGCTAGCCTGTCACTGAGAGGTGACAGAACTCACAAAAGGCTAAAAGCGGAAACAAATGAGGAGGAATGTGACGTCCGCCAGCTAAAATTTGCCATTAGTGAAGAACAAACTGTCAGTAAGATGTAAAACGATCTTCAGTCAAAACTACTTCACAAATAGATTGGCAGATCAATCGGTGGTTAGGCGTCAGATGCTGATTTATCCGCCGCAGAGCCGAATCTACTACCACCGTTTCTGTTGTCCCACTGTAGCTAAGTATGGCCAAGAGGTGAACGATACGCCAACAAGTGCACTATACTGAAGTGCCTCAATAAGTATTCTCCAGTGGGCACGTGACACAACTCAATTAACATTCTTATATGTCGTCTCAGCAAGTGATGCTTTTTAGGAGATCAATGTATGCTGGAACACACATCGAAACAGTGAAAGACATCTGAATAAGAAAGAACTACGATGATTATTCTAGTAGCAAGTCAACTTCCCAAGAAGCGTGGAAAAACAATTAGCTAAAGTACAACGCAGTGAACTGCATTGCTGGGTGCGGTACATGCTCGAGAAAGGCGGAGCACTACTAGTCGACCCCTACATCGAAGGACTTCCTTACTCGAAACGAATGAAATTGGCCAAATGCAAACATCCTTAAAGTGAAAGTTAAGCTTTTTCGCAAACGGTCTTTTTGTTGCGTAATAATAAGCAGAGAGCTAAGAATCACCTATCCATATAACTGATAATATAAACAGAAATTCTTTTAGCTAATGCACTAAGTGTCAGAGTAAAATTATTCGAAAAGTTTTCTAACATGTTTGCTCCATAAGAAGGAAAGTCTCCAACCAACACACTGTATTAACAGTGTCTCATAGTAACAAAGACGTGTAGAAGGACGAGTCCGTGATGCAGCTAGGTGAAATCTGCTGAACGGAATTCTCCACTACGAAAAAGCCTGATGGTCTTGTTCCCTAAGGATTACGTCAGACAATGGATGTGCAAGTGGAACCAAAAGTGGTGTGCGGCGAAGGCTACTTACAAATATGTGCTGGTGATCCTCAGATCCAGTTAGTGCGATAAACTAGGCGAAAAGAGAACACTATTAAATGGCGTTATCATGTAAGCAGGCTCTTAAACTTTTAAGTAACGTGAACTGCGCGATAAGAAATGTTCATCCCTAAATGGGCATGCCCAGGAAACATCGGCTTTTCAATTGCAAATGGCTGCCCGCAAAAAGGCGGCGTCCATTACTCACTAGTTAAGGGTTGGTCACTGCATCGGTGGTAGTTATAACGGCCTCTATTTTTCGCTTTACAGGCTTCGTAAGAGATTCGATGTAAAATATGAATGTTATTCCCCTCAAATACTAGTAAGACTGACAGCGAAATAAGTCGTAGAATTTTGAGTGTGATCAAAGTTATCTACTCTGTGTCGAGACTTAGTGTACCACTTAACGCTAACACGTTGCTGGCGCTACACCCTACGTATAGTTTGCTTACTTTCTCTTTGTTTTTTGCAACTACTCCACGTGTTGTTGTCGAATTGGTAGTTAGTTGGGGGAACCACAAGGCAGCTATCGGACAAGGTTAGTTAACATCTCTCGAAATGGCCTTGCAATTTCCCAAGTAAGCCCATTTCAAGCGCAATCGGGTCCCACATGATTGACACTAACCAACAAATTAAACCCGACGAAACGTTTCGAACCATTTATAAGGTCCGTCGTGCGCGCGCCATAATGCGACGGTTATCCACATCCAATGCCATCGACATCAGGATTTTAGGACCCATGCTTGTGCGTACAGGGGCCTTGGTCATCCATCTCAAAACCACTCGAAACGCCGCTCAGCCTGAACCAACTGACACAATAAGCCGTGACTGATCCATGTGCCACTCTCTAGTACACGACAACACCACTAGCTCCCTCCATTAGAATGTAATATGTCCCACTCTGTGAGAACTACAGATCCGACTTTTTATTGATCCGTATAATAATCGCGCACATTTATATTTCATAACCGTAGAAGCCTGATGAGAATGACCGAAAACGGTTGTTTGTAAAACTGACTTCTCATGAATTCTGCGGAAGTCTAGAAAGGACGGAAAGATTACTCCAAAATGGCACTCAAAGAGAAATTTTTGCGTCGCCAGTTTAACAGACGATTCCCTTCAACAGTTAGTTGAATCGATAAATGATGACATCGAGGTGGGTCCGGTGCTACGATCGATCCCGGATGGCACATTCGTGGGAACGTTACAAGGTGAACAAGCTTGTGCGAACATTCAAACGTTCGGTCTATGCCAACGGTGGGCAAATATATTTTGTAGTGCATCCAATCCAAATGTTTCTAAATAGTTCCCTTGAGGCGCGCACTAAACGCTCTTTTTTCTATTCAGTTTGCTGTTGAACCGAAAGCAAATGCGCAATCCCATTTGGTTTCTGCAAAAGTGTTCCGACATTATGATGGATTTTTAAGGCAACGTTTTTTGTAAAGAACCACGAACGGACCAATGTGCCAATTTCCAGTCTTGATTTCCTTAAAACGCAAACGGAGTTTGGTCCTTCTCAATGCCTTATGGGAAAAACTCGGTCTGAGAACGTTTGTCACAAGCACAGTAGTCAGAAGGAAAGTTATGGTATTTATATTGAGATTCAAGTGAGACAGTTAGCGAACTGGCTAACTGGTATTTAATTGTCAGCTTTTTTCCCATTACCATGAGCATAAGCAACAGATTGTGGTTATGAACTAAAAATTGGTGATCGGGAATCTGGCGCGGGCTACCCATATATCAGTTCATGTATAACTCCTCGTATAATTCTGGTGATCAGGCAGTGAGCTGCTCAAAACATATTTTCGCCACCTTCTGCTATTTCTAAGTGCGCTTGCTTCACAATCGAGCCAGCACATAAGAAGAAAGTCAACGTTCACGCTACTGAAGCTGAATACCGGCCATTTGCCCTAAAAGCCCCAGCTGCAGAGTAGTAAGCGATTCAGTGCAGGAAACCAATGAGATCTACATGCCTTTTGACGAAGTTAATAAATTTTGTTTGTCTGTAACTATCTCCGTCAGTTAGCTCGCATGAAATGGGATGTTTGCGTAAGCAACAAGACTGTTTACCAGCGCGTATTTTCAAAATAACCAAATACGATCAATCGATCCAGTGATTAAAAGCACAGTATCGTCAACATTTTCAGTCTTGAGCCGTACACGTGAGAAGTGTCACTGAGGTTCTCGTTGACATAAACACATAGAGTGATGGTTTTGTCACGCTCCTCATTCGCCTGTTGAACGTTTACCACACTGGGCAACAATCACGACAACCATCGATGGTTGGATAAAACCACAAGGCAGTCGAGCAACAAAGTGATCACAAATTCATCATCATCATACCAGCCAAGAGCTGACCAGAAGGTACTGTGGCTCGGACAGCCTCTCACTTCAACAGTGACGTGGAATATCCCAGAAGAAAACGTTACTAAGATGGTTAAAAACTAACAAAAGAAGACTAAGTGGAAGAACTGGAAATTGCAGAGATTTGAATTACTTTGGCTGAATGGAATCAGTACGAGTCAGTTGCTCGGTTAAAAACTTCGCCGACGTCCAAATCACTGGCTGAAAACGCCAATAGAATCAGCAAAATGTCGCAGAAAACAGCGTGTCTGCATCTGGGACGCCACTAACCTCCCGTTTAATTTTGCCTTGTCTTTCTTCCTTGATAATGGTTGTTTCCCTGGAATAGTCCTCACAGGGAACGGTAGCTCAAGGAATAGCACAATCTGGTCAGTTATTGTTGAGTGGATGCACGCATGAATATAGTGGCTAAACTACCTGAAATTGGTTTGCTTTATTATTTGCCCACTGCGATTCGCGTCAACTGAGTGGAGTAACGGTAAGTGTCAATCCTGGAAATGATTAGTTTGCACATTCAGTACATGACCAAATCAAAAATGTATGTGCACCAAGCCAGTCAAGAGGTTTGAATCCCTCACTGTTAACCTGTTGATGCCACCCGATATGTGCAACTTAATGCAGAACCCCACGGTTGCACAGTTGAAAGCAGTTAACAGCCGCTAGTATGAGCGACAATTTGAAGCCGTAGGGGACACAGTTCTTACATTCACCTCATACACAAGCTTAGCAGACTTCAGAACAATGCTCCTCTGTCTTCGGAATTGATATAGATTAGCGAAGGACGTCTTAACTCTGAAAAACGATTCCGTTTCATCTTCCACAAATCCGGCACGACTAAAAAGGCTGAGTGCACAAAACCGGTCAATAACTTCACTATCCAACAATAAGTATACGCAACCACAGCAGTCTCGCAGAGACGCATCGCATCTTGGGATCGCAAAGTGTATCCTGAAGTGCAGGACATAGGCAGAAATATTCTCCAGAGTTCTCGGTGCTCCTTTAAAAATGGCAAAATCCTATGAGTGTTATAAACAGTCTCCTCCAACTTCTGTTGACAAAGGCGAATAAAACCGAGGGAAGCAAACGGTCCGGGTGTCGGGTAAACAGGTTGAGCGACTCACTATCATCACCATGACAGCCATGAGCTTGACCAGAAGATACTGTGACTCGGGACGCCGCTCACCTCAACAGTGACGCGGAATGCCCCAGAATGAATGAACATCAATAAGTGGTCAGGAATCTGGTAAGTATAAATTTAACACTAATCACCTACGAGCGTAGCTTGTGTATTCAAATAGACTCTCTGGTCAGCCCCTTTTAATTGTGACCGACAGTCTAGATGTGATAGATCGGTCGAGCCAAATGTTAGAACCAGTGGCGTAGTAGGCAACGTGACTGCCTCATGAGAACACACGCAGACATTCAAACCCCGGTTGTCTTCAAAATATGCCATGTTGATTAGCAATAACACGAGCTAAACTCGGGCCTAGTGCTCCCTCAAGAAAGCAGTTGGATGAAGGGTCGATAAAAAAAAAGATTGGATGGGTCTAAAACTCCCAGAAATTATTTAAGATTACAGGCCTTCGTGCTCACAGACTAACTAGTTATGAACACTGAAGTGTACAAGCGTTACGTCAATCATAATACGGACATCATTGGGTGTGGCAACACCGCACACCGGACTACCAATAACTGGGCTTCACGCTATTCTCACGACGATCTTCAAGTCCACCAGAATGTCGCTAGAGGAAGTGAACGTAAATCAATCAAGGAAATTTCTAGAGACTTAGGAATCAAACTTTGTCCTGCTGACTTTTTTTGGTTCAAGCTAAGATGGCAGATAAACCTCAAAATCGACCACTGACTCATCATCTGGATCCAGGATTAGCACGTACAGCACACAGCTTTAACGGACGGTTGCAGAACACGACCACCGAAAGATGAAGTGGGTAAGTGCCCCAAAGTAATTAGTCATCGATGTTTGTGTATAAGAGAACGCATCAGACGGTATCAGGAAGTGATTAATCAGAAGGCAATAGGTCTGATTTTCGGCCGTGACGACAGATCAAACCTACTCATCCACGAATAGCGATTCTTCCCTAGAAATCCCGCAAAAGAAAGAAAGCTTTCGTACGACCACCAATTTTTTAGCGATGGAATCCTTCTAGACAGAACATGCCTAACGGACGAATCCCCTGTCCCCAATACGCTATATTCGATATACGAATGATGCTCAAATTTCGATTTTCGTAGGTTGAAAATAACGCATGGAAATCCGACGAGAAACCAACCATGCTGCCCCATGGTGATATTGACTCAGAAAATAAAACAGATTTTTGGATTAACATGGCGACAATTTTGTAGACTAACACACACCCACTATGAGGTGCATTCCCACAAGCAACCATAAGCGACCAGAAAAAACAACCAAGACGAGCCATTATCATCGAAACAGGTCATCAAGTCGGCCGAAAGGCAATTCTAGCAACGATTGTGAAGCAAAACATGCTAGCGGTTGTCGATACATTCGGGTGTGACAGTCACTTGATTAGACTTGTAATCACAGTATGCAAACCGGAAGGCTCTTTATATGCACTTTCGATATAGGGCTATTTTCATCTGCGGGATAGAATGAATGTTCCCAAAATGAGGAGCGATGAAATGGTACATGACGGCTGCAAATACGACTGTTCATGTCACTGAAATGTTCCAACCGCTATGAGAGCTAACAACCGTCAGTCTAACAAAAAAGGTAACCGAATTTAACTAATTTTCCGGGTCATTCGGGTGACGATTTGGAGAACGTAAGAAGACAAGATAAACCCGATAAGCGACATGATACCGGTGGCACCGATCATCTGGAAACTGATCCAAAATGGTGAGATTTTGATTAATGATGGTTGTTGATGACAATGGTATCCAAGTATGCAGATTCGATCCCTGATCTCAGGAGTTCATGCCGACACTAAGCATCACCTGGCAGACAACCAATCGAAGAGACAGTTGTAATAATGGTCGCATAGTTGTAAGCATACAGGCAATCCGCAGTCACTATTGGCTCATTCCCATACTTGCTCTGGTCAGTTTTAGGCATTGCGATTAACCCGATGACTAAACGAAGATGTCTTTGCCCCTTTGTTGTTCTTGAACACGCTTGCTAGGACAAAGGGGCTACGAAGATAATTCAATACGTGCGAACGTTCTGACTCAGTTCAGTTTGCAAAATAATGCTCGAGATAGAGGTGGTCAAAAAACGTCCAAATCTTTTAGGGAGATAAACAACATCGAACTTATTTTACAAATGATTAGATCATATTCCCCCGGATGTTGTAACTCTTTCCAAAGGGCAACTAGTAGTCTGCGGCAGGTATGTTCGGTGCGCAGTTCGAGAATTTGACGAACAGCAAAACCCTGTCCGTTCTTTCCTAATGGCTGCCTCCCGGGCTGCGGAGTCTGCGAATTACAATGGATGACAGAACACTGGTAAAGACAATCCCCCAATAGTTTTTGCACGACCCCTTGACATCACGTCTGAATATGAGATCATTTATCGGGTGACGTCAACAGAGGGGAATAGTCTCTGTAGTCCACACAAGCGGAAGTAGTTGAGTCAAAACCTCTGTTAGCGACCATCTTTCTTCTTCACTCTTTGAAGATTGCTGGCACGAATTCATCTGCGCCGGCAGTTCTAATGCATTTGAAAGCCGAAATGCGACGCCGGATCTTGTTTTGGTGATTAGTTCTAAACCTACCGACCAGGGCAACATACAGAAAATTATCGGTGGTAACACACTGAAAACAGACGGTAACCTGAACTGACCTCCAAAGTGATACGCAAGGAAGTTGACCTTCTGGACTTATTAGGGATGTATGCCGTGTGTCTCGCTCGTAGCTTCCCCTTCTTTTTTCTTCTCTCTTCCTGTATAGGGTTTTCTTTCTCCTCGTGGTTGTGTGGCAGTTAAGCATCAATATGAATAACTGATGTAATTGCTGCCGAGGAGGAGGAGCAGGAGGAGGAAGGGGAGTAAATACCCGAAGTAAAAATTTATACGGTGGGCATTCTACCGAGCCACAGAAGAAATAAATGTCACGGCCGCCACTCACAAGTATCAGAAGTCGGCATCTCACAGAAATGCGTAGCACTGGTGTAACAAAGAGACTGCTGGGATGGAGTTTAAGTAAATGAAAACAGTATGATGCAAATAACAAAACATGTGCACTAGTGTACTTTTATAGTTGCACAAAAAAGAACACAGAGTGAAAGTCTTAAAGCCTTCAAACTCACACTATTCTCCGTCTTCCAGTATATGAAGAAACCATCTGGATCAACTCGCACAAAGCAATCCGCTTCTAGAGTCCCCGTCTCCTGTTGGACAGACCAAAAAAAGTGCACACAGTTCACCAGACGATCTATATAAACATGACGACAGAGTAGTGAACTAAATCCATCAACGCAAAGACATTATCTACGGAGTGAGATAAGCAAAAAAGACAACTAGACGATTGCAAATGTGGTTGTTTGTACATAAAAATGCATTTTGATCATGTGCATGTGCAGAGCACAGATGAGATGTTCACTACCTATGGGGTTGGCGGCCAAAGGTATACTGGAAGGGGTCAAACAAATGAGACGTTGAAACACCTGCCGTTTATTCGATCAACACAAAACGGACAGCAACCTGTGCGGATACAACAACATCGCCCGGACAAACTTTACCTGGCTGATTTTACAAAAACCACTTGGAGCACATGACAATCGCCAAAAGTCGATGATAATCTTCAGCGAAGGCTTTTACCGTTTACATATACCAACCCCCATCTTCTGTTGACGACATAAACTGAGATTCGACGTGATTATCATGACAGTGCGCTATGACCGAACTAACGTATTTATTAACTATTGATCTCCTCCTGTGTAACTTCACTCTCCGCATCTGCGAGGACAGTATGAATTTACTACGTAAATGTTACCCAATACGATACGTAGTAAAAGCTTCCAGAAAACTATTTTATGGCTGCGGCCTCACTTCCGATTGCAACTTCATTAATTATTCGCGCATTATGAGCACTGTGATGTTGATATGAAGCGAACATCATTTATTTGGTAGCAGATTCCGTATTCGGATAGACTCATAGTGAACAACTAAGATATTGTCTCCACTGGCAGTGAAGCAAGCTAATCAGGCAAGGTTAGAATGTAAGCTAAGTCTTCCGGCCCTTCTAGCTCTCAAGTCGTGCCAGACACAAATAGCAAGGGCACTGTGGAAGATAAATGTTTCTACATGTGGTCCGAAGACAAGCGGGTATAACAGATAGAATAAATCAGGGATATCAAAGTTACTACACAGTAAATAGAAAATCCTGGCCAGTTGATCACATAACTACTTGAAACAGGGTACCAAAAATAATTTCATACGCAGCTCGAGGGAATTGGTCAATGAAATAGAAACGGTTTTCTTATAAAGTATCTGATGTAGGTTTCAATATATCCGTCCTGCAAGCACCAAAAGACTAGAAACTAATGAAACCATTAGTAAGAGACATCGCGTTTATTCATGACAAATCAATGTGACCAGTTCGTCAGAGCGGCTCGAATGACCCTCTTCTTCGACTTCACTACACCCACATACATCTGAGGTCACATGATAGTTTGTCAGTCTAGAATCACCGCAGTAAACAAAGTCCCAAAGCGTTCACTGTCCTCTGGACTCTAGTCAGGAAGCCGGGAACGATTTAGTGAAGCAAGCCGCAATGTCAGTGCCTTCACGCCACGAATCCAAGTAACACGTTGACCACTAGACTGCATCTTCCATCACTACCCACCACTTGCAAACGAGGCAGGGCGTAGTAATCCGTCAGTTGGGATTTGTAAGATGTGTGAGTTGAGACCAATATGATCCGTCCGGTCCTCTTCTTTTTTCTTCTCTCTTCCTATACAGGGTTTGCTTTTTTCTTCGCGGTTGTGTGGCAGTTAAGCATCAGTGTGAACCACTGATGTATTGCTGTCTATGATGATGATGATGATGATATTCCGAAGACACTCCGGCGAACTTCATTACTGACAATGTGCTCCCACCACACGCCATCAATGCTCCGGAGAAACCGATGGTCGAACAAGGACACTGTGAATATAAACCGAGTGGATGAACCAAGTTTCGTAGCGGTACATAAACCAACGTATACATGGGGGTATCAAACAAGCAAAGGCACAAGCTATCGCGCACCATTCTCTAACTACGGTACACGGAAGAATTCACGACCGATTGTCGCGCAGACAGTGTATTAACTGCTAAGGCTGTTTACTTCCATATCTTTGACCAACACCAGAATATGAATGGCTACAGCAATCATAAAATGTCGGCGTGATGAGAGGTATATGGATTTTAACTGTCTCGAAGACTAAGTGATCTTAAGTTCATTCGTTCAATCACTCGTAGTGGACAATAACCAGAGCAAACGGTACTGTGGTTTGAGTCATCGCCCACCACAACAGTAATAAGAAATATCTACGAAAACATATGGGTAAGGATAAGAATGGGTAGAAACAGTGCGAAACAGAACTAGAAGCGTTGCAGATACAGGCATACCACTGACTGCGGCATCTCTAACGTTTTTTAACCAGCGATTTGAATGTTCATGAAGCCCTAATCCGATAGGCAACACCTATTTGAGACAGTTAGCGAACTGGCTAACTGGTATTTAATTGTCAGCTTTTTTCCCATTACCATGAGCATAAGCAACAGATTGTGGTTATGAACTAAAAATTGGTGATCGGGAATCTGGCGCGGGCTACCCATATATCAGTTCATGTATAACTCCTCGTATAATTCTGGTGATCAGGCAGTGAGCTGCTCAAAACATATTTTCGCCACCTTCTGCTATTTCTAAGTGCGCTTGCTTCACAATCGAGCCAGCCACATAACAGCAACGTTCACGCTACTGAAGCTGAATACCGGCCATTTGCCCTAAAAGCCCCAGCTGCAGAGTAGTAAGCGATTCAGTGCAGGAAACCAATGAGATCTACATGCTTTTGACGAAGTTAATAAATTTTGTTTGTCTGTAACTATCTCCGTCAGTTAGCTCGCATGAAATGGGATGTTTGCGTAAGCAACAAGACTGTTTACCAGCGCGTATTTTCAAAATAACCAAATACGATCAATCGATCCAGTGATTAAAAGCACAGTATCGTCAACATTTTCAGTCTTGAGCCGTACACGTGAGAAGTGTCACTGAGGTTCTCGTTGACATAAACACATAGAGTGATGGTTTTGTCACGCTCCTCATTCGCCTGTTGAACGTTTACCACACTGGGCAACAATCACGACAACCATCGATGGTTGGATAAAACCACAAGGCAGTCGAGCAACAAAGTGATCACAAATTCATCATCATCATATCAGCCATGAGCCTGACCAAAAGGTACTGTGGCTCGGGCTGCCGCTCACCTCAACAGTGACGTGGAATATCCTAGAAGAAAACGTTACTAAGAAGGTTGAAAATTAATAAAAGAAGTCTAAGTGGAAGAACTGGAAATTGCAGAGATTTGAATTACTTTGGCTGAATGGAATCAGTACGAGTCAGTTGCTCGGTTAAAAACTTCGCCGACGTCCAAATCACTGGCTGAAAACGCCAACAGAATCAGCAAAATGTCGCAGAAAACAGCGTGTCTGCATCTGGGACGCCACTAACCTCCCGTTTAATTTTGCCTTGTCTTTCTTCCTTGATAATGGTTGTTTCCCTGGAATAGTCCTCACAGGGAACGGTAGCTCAAGGAATAGCACAATCTGGTCAGTTATTGTTGAGTGGATGCACGCATGAATATAGTGGCTAAACTACCTGAAATTGGTTTGCTTTATTATTTGCCCACTGCGATTCGCGTCAACTGAGTGGAGTAACGGTAAGTGTCAATCCCTGGAAATGATTAGTTTGCACATTCAGTACATGACCAAATCAAAAATGTATGTGCACCATGCCAGTCAAGAGGTTTGAATCCCTCACTGTTAACCTGTTGATGCCACCCGATATGTGCAACTTAATGCAGAACCCCACGGTTGCACAGTTGAAAGCAGTTAACAGCCGCTAGTATGAGCGACAATTTCGAAGCCGTAGGGGGACACAGTTCTTACATTCACCCTCATATACAAGCTTAGCAGACTTCAGAACAATGCTCCTCTGTCTTCGGAATTGATATAGATTAGCGAAGGACGTCTTAACTCTGAAAAACGATTCCGTTTCATCTTCCACAAATCCGGCACGACTAAAAAGGCTGAGTGCACAAAACCGGTCAATAACTTCACTATCCAACAATAAGTATACGCAACCACAGCAGTCTCGCAGAGACGCATCGCATCTTGGGATCGCAAAGTGTATCCTGAAGTGCAGGACATAGGCAGAAATATTCTCCAGAGTTCTCGGTGCTCCTTTAAAAATGGCAAAATCCTATGAGTCCTATGAGTTATAAACAGTCTCCTCCAACTTCTGTTGACAAAGGCGAATAAAACCGAGGGAAGCAAACGGTCCGGGTGTCGGGTAAACAGGTTGAGCGACTCATATCATCACCATGACAGCCATGAGCCTGACCAGAAGATACTGTGACTCGGGACGCCGCTCACCTCAACAGTGACGCGGAATGCCCCAGAATGAATGAACATCAATAAGTGGTCAGGAATCTGGTAAGTATAAATTTAACACTAATCACCTACGAGCGTAGCTTGTGTATTCAAATAGACTCTCTGGTCAGCCCCTTTTAATTGTGACCGACAGTCTAGATGTGATAGATCGGTCGAGCCAAATGTTAGAACCAGTGGCGTAGTAGGCAACGTGACTGCCTCATGAGAACACACGCAGACATTCAAACCCCGGTTGTCTTCAAAATATGCGATGTTGATTAGCAATAACACGAGCTAAACTCGGGCCTAGTGCTCCCTCAAGAAAGCAGTTGGATGAAGGGTCGATAAAAAAAAAGACTGGATGGGTCTAAAACTCCCAGAAATTATTTAAGATTACAGGCCTTCGTGCTCACAGACCAACTAGTTATGAACACTGAAGTGTACAAGCGTTACGTCAATCATAATACGGACATCATTGGGTGTGGCAACACCGCACACCGGACTACCAATAACTGGGCTTCACGCTATTCTCACGACGATCTTCAAGAGCGAAGTGAACGTTGAATCAAATTCGAGGAATTTCTAGAGACTTAGGAATCAAACTTTGTCCTGCTGACTTTTTTGGTTCAAGCTAAGATGGCAGATAAACCTCAAAATCGACCACTGACTTATCATCTGGATCCAGGATTAGGCACGTACGGCACACAGCTTTA
>LOND01021419.1:0-10252 GCA_014220965.1 Paragonimus kellicotti
CTCGGATTACCAGTTAACGCTGGTTATGACAGCGTGGACCATTTGGCGAGTACAGACGTTTACGACGCTCGATTTCAAACAACCACTATACGAACACCTAGCCCTTGTTTGGCCTCATCAAATGGGAATGGAGTGAATGACAGAACGAACCAGTAAACTGTCACGTTACTAACGGAACTATTTAGCTGCTCAATCAACAGCCTTATGAGCATAACTTGTGAGGCAATATCTACATATAACTGACGTGTAACTTACAATAAGATCAGCTGTCACAGACAGTGCTCAAAGAGATGTTAGTCAAAAGTACAGGAGCTTCACATAGTGACATGAACCATTTCCCAATCGCACTATCTTAACCCGATAAGTCCAAACAAAGGCGAGTCAGTCATGGACTATCTGTCTGTATGTGACCATCCATATAAAGTTGGTAAAACTTTTACCTGAATTGCAATGCATGAGAAATCATGAAATATTCATAACAAAATGCCTTTGCAGATTTTTCATTGAAGATTCAGTGTTTTGCCGTACACATTTGTGGAATATTTTACTAAAATGCATTCTGTTTGGATATATCCCACGGCACCCAGATACTGTCTCAGGAGTTCAAGGCGTTGATGTGGCTTCAAGGGCGCTTTGGTGGTTTCTTCCAGCATCGTACGAAGTTGCAGACGGTGATTCGTAAATGCTTTACCTTTCCAGGTGAACGGGATACCCAGATAGGTCACCGTGTCAGAGGCGCTTAGTGAGTGGATAATGTCCGGGCCGAAGTGAATAGACTCGTCAGAGATAGCGGTTGCGTTGTGTTTATGGTCACCGCGGATGACCATGAGCTTAGTCTTGTGTGTGTATTGATCTTCAGCCCGGATAGTTCCAGGGCATTAGCGGCGGCTGCAAGCTTCTCGGAAAGGCGTGGGATTCTCGGCTAGAAGGATCAGATCGTCGGCGTAGGCGAAACCGCTGACCAGTGTATCGTGGAACTGGTAGCCAAGCTCCGGTCGAGATAGTGACAGCACCTCGTCCATTGCCATAATGAACAGAAGCGGAGACAGTGGGTCCCCTGGCGAACACCGCGCTGGCACCGGAGAACGGAGCCATTGAGCGTGGCGGAAGCATTTCGATAGGAGTCGGCAATGTAATGCGTTAGAGGTGGAGGAGCACCGAAAGCTCGGGCCGATCTGATAATCGAATCCTGTGAGATAGAATCGAACGCTTTGGACACGTCGATAAAAGCCGCACACAGACTTGAAGACGTGGTACATGAGTTCCGAAGCAGCGCATGAAGCAGTGAGGTCGCCTCGAGGCAACCGTCACGGTGTAGGAATGCAAACTGAAGAGCGGGCAGTTGCAGGCGCGTATTCCAACGATCGGCCAATATCTTGTGAAAACAACGTATCAACGTTGAAGATACGGCGATAGGTCTGAGCTCGGTGGGAGATGAAGGATTGTTCACTTTGGGTACAAGCGTGATGCGAGAGTGGCATAAGTGGATTGGACAACCTTGAGTTAGCAGGAAAAGGTTGAATTATCCAACCAACAGCGACTTATCACAAATCATGACCACATAAATCAATGTGTATAAACAAGGTAACTGTGCAGGATTGCAAATATGAGACGAACGCTTGAGACAAATTCCAGCTTTCTTCTCCAGCTTGATTAGCTAGACAGAACAGAAACTGAATATATAGTTTCACTCGATTTAGACCAGAATGTAGGAATAAGATTTATATGCGGGCTGTCCTGACTTATTGAATAGCTGGGTTCTATGAAGTGGAGGAAGTGACGCTGTTGCATTGCAGTTGGGTTGCGGAATGTCTTCGTACGATTCGTCATTCACCACAGCATTGGACATCCATGATACTGCGTTTACCCAGGCCTTATTGTTGTGGGTCGTATGATTATTCTTTACGAGGTGTTTGGACCGCAGCAAGTCTACGTCGATATGAAAGTGCTAGCACGCAGCCTACCGTACGGCAACGCTTGGAAAATGCAGTTCAATGGAGTTCTACAGTTTTATCCTGCATTGTACGGTTTTCTGTCATTAGTAAATCATACCTCTCTAAGTTTCATCACATAAAGGTTAGGTTGTTTGGAGTCTTTACGGGGTCGACTTGCAAATGTCTAACTTTGCTTACGGTATTTCTATTTTCGTCTTTTTTCTGCACAGCATTGATCCATTTTAGGATACCGTGCGCCTTCATTGTGTAGCACTGTCCATTATGGCAAGCGCTCGTTTTTGTGCGATAATGAATACCACACTTGAATACTATTTTGGTAGATGGGACACATCTAAATCTGGTTGTTGAAATTTCTATAAAACATTGGTGACCGATCCCACAATGTTGAGCCGGAGGTAAACAGAAGATATCTGTTCAATCCAGTCGGTGTTGAACGCGTGAAAAGCACACACCATTTGCTATCGTATTTCGACAGGTTCGAAAATATACCACCGAACCTTCTAATGTCTATGATTTGGAGATCACTGCTTAGTGCAGACCTTAACTGGTACGTATATTGAGCCAACTAGAATCCGGTTGAATAGCGCGAATGAATGAGGTTTACCACAGAGGTTAAGTTACACTTGATAATACCAAACATTTCATGATGCTCATGATGAAAATCTGGCGGACGACTTTGTGTACGAGCTGGTCAGCATAACTAACGCTAACAAGCAAGTACAACAGTGCAGAAGCCAACCGGTTGTAAAGACCCGAATTCGAGAAGAACAAAAATTTCATTAGAAATGGATCCTCCAGAAAGAACACCTCAAAAGATGCATTCAGTGGATGCGAACAATGTCGCCATAAGCATGTACATCAAAGAACCAACCTCCCACAACCATAAGGGGAACATCATTTGATGATTGAATTACACTAACCACTTCCAGGTTGATATATTGCGACAGTCTTTCCGGATAAATCTTAGATTGTTTACGCACTGACCCCATGAGATTGGCGAAGCAGCTTAGAGTCCTCCCGTGTATCATCATGAGTATATACAGTAGCACTGATGCAGAGCAGGTGCTAGTCCAGAGTTCGTTGGACACTTGCATATTTTTTCCTGATGGGTGGCTTTGTTATGAAATGCTTCATTTGACTGTACAGGCGTCACATAGTTGTCACGACAGCTTTTTAGCTTGTTTCTAAAACTTCACATCTGCTTTTACTGTTTCATCGGCAATAGCTTTGAAAAAACAACAAGAAAACAACAGTTCACGTCTATTTAAACAGTTAGGATTATTCGGGAAAGCACACGGTTTTAGATACTGTAAAGGAAACTGATATAGGTTACTGATAAATGCTGTGAAAGATCAATAATTTAGAAAGTGTCTGTGACAAACCTGAACTTCGGCTGGATTCGAACTTGTAACAGAAACATGTTCAAACGCGACAGTCACACAACAAGCAGAACTAAGAAGCCACACCGGGAGCTTAGCAATCTAGCATTTGGGGACGGTTACCTGCTCAATCAATCGTTCAAATGCAATCTAGTGAATGACCAAAGATTGCAGGCGTTCCATCACCAAGGGAGGTGAAATCATCAGTGCGTAATTATTTCAGCGTATACCATACTGCACTCTCGAAAACTATATGTTGAAACACTTACATACTGATGATGTCACTCTCCTGGTGATGAAACGTTTGCAACCTAAATGTCAAGCTCGGCGAACATACCAATACCACAACATCAACTCAAGCTACGAACAACACCACCACCGTTCACAACTATCGGAATCGAAATAACCTAATGAAGGATATGAGTGTTCTTGTGCAAATCACGCCTGTCACACAGCAGTAAGTGCCTGATCACGTCGAGTATGAAAGGCTAAGTGTTTTGACCGAGTTACCCACTTACGGAGGAGTTTTTCACACTTTTTCGACATTGTTTTTGCCTCGCTTCAGTGTAGAACGAGGCCAAACAGATCCAGTCTTTTAAAGATATTGGTTAAAAATAGCCAAATATGGGTCGCTAAAACTTTACTGTAGATTTCACGTACAAATTGATGAAACCACGTGAGGATCGACAGTATACACCTACAGACAGCCGTGTATCCCTTGGTCTACCTATCTGCGGATGATTTTTCTTAACATTCGGTCCATCATAATCACGTTACATATGCAGATGTGTTCAGAATGCAACTTTAAACACGAGTGTCAGAAAGGTTAAGTCTTGGGATTTCATCTTTAAAATGTTCAAAGTATATCATTTGCGAAGTTCATTCGGTGAAATAGTTGATCGCTATCTTTTTTAATGGGTTGACAACCGTTAATTTGTTTCACTTTCAAAATGTTTCTACATACGGTAAAATGACTCTAGCCCACTTCACAAAAGTTGATGTTGACAATCCTAGCAGGCTGAATTCACCGCTTAAAAGGTAACTGACACCTGAAATAGATTGAACTTAGCAAATCTTCATTAACAGCGAGACTGGCTATGATGTGTGTAACTCCATCCAAACTTCTGTCAAACCAGAGCAAATTTGAGTTAGACTTTGAGGCCAGTCAAGGGCAACTTCAAAAAGAACTTAATCATATAACAGCCTTCTCGTTATAGGCCGGAACACCTGTCAGTTTCCCATTTTTAGTTTGCATAAGCATCTGTTTGCTGAGGGAGTTCAGTTCTGTTAGATGCTGTTTGCCCAACCATATTACAAAATTAGTTGACAGTATCCCAGGGTAAACATTCACTTCTGTTGTTCACGTTACATCTTAGATGGTCATCTTCCCGTCAGCCGTAAACAGTGCGCCAATTAACTCAATTGAATTCAGCCTATAAACAAAATTGCCTGTGCGAACTACAGTGAATTAGCCAAGGTATTTCTGAAGTTATTCTACTTTGCTTAGCGTAACAGATACTGTAAAACATCCTCTGTGAATCCGAAAAACCATCAAATCATCTAAGGCCTTGGTAAGAACCGGTGAACTACCTCGTGCTATCATACTATGAGCTACTCAATATCACGACATAAATCGTGTTGTGGAGATGATGCCACACTTGTGGAAGTATTCAAAATGATATTTCCTCGGAAGGATTTAGTAAGCTATACCCCAGTTAACTAACTTAGTCAAACAGATGTTAGGCCTCATGTTTTCCTTGGGGACAATTTTCGCATCTTACTTGTGCAACGAACAGTTGCTCATATGTGTGTTTTTTTTTAAATGGAATTACCCACGTTTTACCATTCTTTGTCTGTTTAAATAAGACCGAGATAACACACTCGGAATATAAACTGGAAAGGTCATTTTTACCATGTGCATTCAGTGTTAGCATTAAGGATCGCAGACTGTGCCTAAACAGACAATCAAATTAGTTCGGTCTTAGCTCATAGTTCCACTAGCCCACCGGGAAAGACATAACTGAAGGTTCCACAGTCCAGGGATTCAACGAAAGATAGGATGACGATAGTCTTCCAATCAAAGTTGATCAAACGTGGCAGACAAAATGAACCGTTACGTCCAAACATGTATCACCCGTAGAGTGGCGAGTCTACTTCTAACGTTTGGTTCCTAGTTATTTAAAACAATAAGAAAACCAATGAATCTTTAGGACGTGCCACGAATCGACAGAATTCACAGACTCCCCAATATTCATACTTTGAAGGCTTTGCTTCAATAGTAGACAAAATGGAATTATCGGAGCCAACGACTGACTAAAAAAGTTGGGTTTGCACTGTAGACAAACTACATGAGTAAATGCGTCAGCTTGATCAGGCTTTTGGTAAGAACAATTAGCTGAAGGGTTTTGTACGAAAGTCTATTAGGTGAAGCGTAACTGTTTCTTAAAGAACGGCAATCTTATAACTGCCATTCAGAAGGAACCAATTGAATATACCAAATAAACGGCGCTAGGGAAAGGTTTTGTTCGAACACTTTACTGCGTAGTAATGTGTCTTAGGCGGAAAGTTTCGAAATAACGCTCACTCGGTGAAATACATGCAGTTTATAGATATAAGTATAGATGAAATGCATCATATCACTGCAGAGGTGAATTCCAGCTTGTAGTCAAGACTGTCTGGAACCCATCAAATTGGATTCAACAAAAGATAATGCAATCATCAAACTGCAACAGAAGGGAAATGAGCCAGAATTCCCTTATAACTGTGCATCAGTTGATGAGATGGACCTCATTAAAAGCTTTGTGCTCTCATCGTGAATCAAAGCAAAGTTTTGTTACGATAGGCAGAACTAACTGCATCCAGATTTCCCCATCTGAATCTGTTCGTATAAACGAAACTGTTCGAGACTTTCATGATGTCTCGATAACACCCGAACGGGTTTAAAATTATAAATGTCTTTTGTGTTCGCTTTGTTAGTTTGTCCATACAGTTCGTGATAAATACCAGGAGTAACGCAACGGAATTAACTCTAGAGTGAAACGTGTGACGTCAGTCTTTTGACTATATTTTTCGACTTTCTTTGATAAGTCATTTGGGCACGTCTGTGGCAAATGTTTGTCAGATATCCGGTAAACACCACTCCTGTGTGATCGCTACCTTTGCTTCCACATGAACTTTCCGTCCAACTCCTTAGAAAACGAGGCACTAAGGATTCGAGTTTCGTTTTTGGTAAAGCTCGTCAGTTCAGGTTCTTGCGAACAATGAGATCTGAAAAAGGCCTTCACGATCTATCTGTGTTAGCCACTGAGGCGTTGGTCTGAGAGTTGGCACGACCAAGCTGTTATACCCAAACACGTGCCCTCTAGCCTGCAGAGGATACATATTAACCATCCCGCTGGTTCTAATCGATGAGCCGGGCAAGATGATTACTGTTTAATTTGAGAGTTCGGGAAGCCTTAAACATACCGAGTGACTAAATACGAATACCGCGTTCACTCATGAGTGAGAAGGTAGAATGGTTTGTCATCTTTTTAAATTTGAATATATTATGGAGATCACAAAGTTCGTGTGGTGAATTCTTTCCGCGCACCGACAGAAACATGTAACAAAGAATAAGTGTTGACGATTTCCTGAAAATCTCTTCATCTTAACTAGGAAAACCAAAACGTCCGTAACTGGATCGTTACACCTTCCAGGAGCGCAAAACAGAGGCTCAAGACGAGCGATTGACGGAGCCACTATGAAGTTGGGCAACTTACTGCGTCCGCAAGCTACGACTACAAAAAAAGATGCATATATCTCTGCTCTGTCTTGTCGAAAATCAAAGATCTAGTGATTGATGAAGCTCAACTTCGATTGTTCGGAGTACAGGTATTGTCCCGTTGACACAGCGATTGGCGCAGCCAGTTTGACATATGCTTCTTGGCTGGTCTCCTGAACCGTCTGTCTGCCTTCGGATTGGCTGACAGAATAGCTTCAGGCATTTTGATGAGCTACAAGAGTCTGCTTTAATCCTACTTCATTAGTGCATTTTAACCTGGTCATTAAGTTTTCACTTTTTTGTAATAATTCAATAAATATATCTTCCGTGCGGAAAGCCGAGCATTTTTCTGACGGAGAAGTTGACTATGACGCTAAGTGAATAACTATTCTTACATATTATTTGACAGAAGAGTGTTCGAAATAAGTTCGACTTGCTAACCGCGGTTTTCTGCATACATTATATTTCCCCTCTTGTTCAAATGATCCTGTAATTCGGCTCCTGAACTGTAAACACAATAACTTCTGCACATACTTCAAGCCAGCAATCTCCAGAAGTTTAAAAATTGAGCTGCTGACCTTGACTTTACCCGCGCTGAAACTGGAATATCATTGTTTAAAAAATAAGCCGTCTGGTAGTTACATTAAAGAAAGTATATTGGCATACTTTCATAACAACTAGGAAATCAGCAATTTGCTTTCGTTGCTGTACACTCATTTCTGATATAGAAGCTTCGTTTGGCCAGTTGAACAACTTACGTATTTAGTGATGTTTAATTTGAGCTTTAAGATGGCAAGCGAATGAATCTGAGGGTGACAGAACATTGGTCAAGTATGTATAGGCAAGTGTCAATGCTATGTTCAAATTGTTAATTACTGCTGGTCAAGCACATGTGAATGGCAACACAGAAATGTAAGCAATGTAACAGGTCGGACGGCTTTGATCCAACTGTTAGATAATTTTGATGAATGTAGAAAGATGTAATTTTGACCTGTGGAGTCTCTTCATTTGACTGTCAATAAAAGTCAGTTTGGCCGCCGTGTAAGCTCAAACCTCAAACAATGTGTCAAGGATTTCGGCTATTTCAGTTTCTAGATGAGCATCACTCACTTTTGCTTGCAGAATTTGTGGTCAGATAGAATTTTCAGTCATTCCCTTTCAAAATGAGGTGCTACACCTCAGTTTTGCTCTCATTAGAGTTCGTCAATAATAAATATCCTTGTCAGGTCAGGGATTAGAACTCCGGTCACGCTTTTATGAGGTAACCATGTTGACCACTGCGCTATTGATTACGTATCAAACACCATCAAACTAACATATTTAGATCGTCAACCACTTCTACTTGTACGTAATCCACAGGTTGTCTCATCGTCTCCATTCAAAAGTAACCAAATTCCCAACTACTCATCAATGATCCATCCGTTCCATTCACAAGGCTATTGATCTTCATATGTTCGACGGCTTCCGCAACTAAACGCTCTTCTGTAGCTACAAGCTCTCGTCTAATTACATTGACTTTTTCCAGATAGCTTTCAAGACTTGTGTGTATTGCGTGACTACCCAGCGCAGAAGCTGTGATCATGATCTGGTATGCTAATTAATCTCAGAATGCTTTCAAAAAATTCTTTTAGTGATCTCTTGCCATATTCCTGACATAACTGTAATAAAAATCCGTACCCTTTATTTCACACAGCATAAATACTAGTTCTGTCAAAAGGCAATTGATCCTCAGTGTACATTAAAGTCTTGCGTACCGTCGTTAGGTCTTAAGTGGGAAAGTGAAAAACGATACATTCTCAGGCTATCATATTGAGATGTATAACAAAGCTGCGTGCATGTTAGGGCTATTGAGAGGTTGGGACTGAATTCAGCCTATCACGTTACGCCATCGATTATGTCCAAATTTAAGTTGGATGGAATTACATGGGTGGTGCTCGCGAATGAGTTATACGTAGTATGCTGGATTTCATGTTACGTTTCAGCACGTTTTAAATTCTCATACTTTGATGAAGAACATCCCACTCAGTTTTATTCAGTAGACTGTTACGAACGTTTTAGGGATATTTGTGGTTGGCATTACTAACTGAATACAACTCACACCTGATCGCAGCTTTTAGACTGTTCAGCCAATACCTGTCATGCGTTGTTCAAGGTTTGCAGAAACTGGCGGTCCCCACTTTTCCCAATCACGCACTAATTAGCATGCGAAAGGACCTAGTACTGTATGAACGACATCCCTTCAAATGACACCGTAAGTTCGATGTGACTGTGTCTGAGAAACCCAGTTTCCCTTTCAAAAACACATTCTTTCTAGAGGTGGACGTTTTCGACGAGAACGGACAGAAATTCCGAAAGCAGTTCAGGGTTGTTCTTCAGTATACTTTATCTATTCGATGTTTAATCCATCACGTCCACTGCTTCGTGACCGTAACCATTGGACCTAACAACTACCCCTCAGCCTTCAGATTCCATAGTTTTATAGATCATTACGTACCCAATATATACCCTTGTGTCCTACTTTCTGTTGTAAGCTTTTTGGGGCTAAACAGAGTGACTTCCTCATCCGTTTTCGTTATTTAATTTGAAAACCCTTGGCCATGTCAGTTACGCTATCCATTGGGACCAGCTCTTCCGTCTGATTTAACTCAAGGCAGAAAAATCAAATCCTCCGTTTTCAAGCTGCCCCAATTTTCCGGGCACTCATAACAGGATTGGTTGAAGTTTAATTTTAACTCAAAATCCACTGCATGAGCGACGTTAATTGACTGCATGGAAGAAACCGTCTTGCTCCATTTGTTACAGGTGATTAATAGCAGAGTGCTGTATTTGAATGCGACTAACCACTTATGACATTGCTTGGTTAGTGACAACTTGGCAGTCGTACGACATTTCACCTCCATGTAAAATCTATACAAAATACTGGCTGAGATAACCGTTGTGAAAATGAAGATTTTTCACAACAGTTTCGAAATGGAGGAGAAGACAGACCACTGTGATCTGAGTATCTCAGGAGCCGTTGGTATAGGTTACCGGCCGGTAATGGATTTCCAACTTGGAGTCACATCGTGATGTCTCCTGGGTCGTCTTCCTAAAGCTATAGTTTTCACTTGAATCTCTGTCTTATTTCTCTTTTCAAATATAGGCTAACGACACGTGAA
>LOND01021425.1:0-11408 GCA_014220965.1 Paragonimus kellicotti
TCTATCATTCTAGACATAATGTGTCTGTTTTAGACGTCACCTGAAAGAGGTTTGAAATGAAAAAATCAATATCCTTACTGTTTACAACTGGACGCCGCTAACCTTTGGGTATATGCATTCACTATACAGACGCTTTCTAATTGTCCCATGGAGGATTTAACGTGTTGATTTTGTTGAATTATTCTTAACTAGGAAAAACTTTCGCGGATAATTTCCGAATTACTGTCGTAAACATATCGTGACATGGATTTTCAATTTAACGAAGAATGTATTAACGAACATAACTGGTGAGCTTTTGAAAGTTTGATGATGTTTCACACACTGAACCCAATAGTACTCGAAGGCTGATGTGGCGTATTACATTAAAAATGCTACTATAAATGAAGTTTGTTTGGTTAATTGTTTTTTCTATACTGACGCACGTTGGATAGGTGTTTGTAAATTTCGGGTTCGAAAGCCTCAGGCGTAATACAAAGAGCATCGAGGCACACATCAGAGTATGAATGTTAACGTTATATAACAATTACTAGAAGAAAAAAGAATGTTATCTATGGGAGATTACAGGTCAAATACACTAGTGGTTTTAGTCGTGAAACCCACGAAGGTTTAGACGACTCAATACAACTGTCCTCATCGCAATTTGGAGTAATCCGTTGAGTAAAAGCAAGTGAACGGTTTGAACCGGCAACTTGTGTCATGATCAGAAACTGTACTGATCAGAACATAATAAGATATTTCACGTATGTATTATACTATCGATCAGGATGGGTACGGTACACCTTAATCTATCCGTGCACCCTGATTGTGATCAGGCAATTATACACTGTTCGCTATGAACTCTATGTTTCGAAATCTGCTTCAGTTTTGTTTGGAATAGAATCTGTTCATGTCCTTACTTATTTCCCGTGAAGAAGGTTGGGTAAATGGTCGCTTCAAGCGGAATATTATTTTGCTCCGTAGATTGAATAAAATTAATTAGAAAAATAGTATTATTTAATCTGTGGGAAGTACTTTCTCTGCTGGACAACGCAGCCCCGTCGCATCATAAGTGAGCCGATAAGATTGTAATCCCGAGTCACGTTAATGTCTCAGTGAACTATTTTGCTGAGCTAATTGATAGCAAATATCATGTATCTTGTTAAATTCACTTGTAGATTTCAACTGTTTGAACAACTCCGGACAACACTTTTGGTGCACAGTTCTAATAATGTACAATGTATAATAATGCAAACAAATAGAAAAATGTCTGGTTATCACATAGGGGATAGAGTCTTGCCAAAAATTTAGTAATCAATGTAAACCGAGTTAATTCAGAAGAATGATAAACGTGTATACCGCACTCCGGGTTTAAAGAGACCGCTTATAGGGAAAAAATGAAAGCGGTTGTGGGTTAGAAGTGATGATCCGACAGACGACGATAATGCCAATCTCGTGGGTCCTCGTAACAACACTTCCTGTTCGCCTTGTCTAACTCTTAAGAAAACGCATAACGTTACAAAATGCTGTTGTGGAATAAGTTACATGAGATTCCTGGTTTCCTGCGTTTAAGATTTGAGCCGTAAACCTTATATTGTGAATCATCCACTGTGAGTAACACGTCAACGTTCAAATACCTTTACATAAGGCATCAACGAATATCGTAAATTGTTTCAGGGTAGGTGGATTTTTGTTCTTTTTCTCGCCATTCACCTAATGTTTTATATCTTGTGCATCAAAATTCCCATTACTGATCAGCGATATTATGCAAGCATCTGTGTTATCAGTAGAGTGGACATATTTATGAAACACTAAATTAACGCTTATCTGAAATATGGATTTCTGTGCAGTGTGATTATCCAGGAGAAAAGTAGAGTAGTTCACTTTTGCCTATTGGCAATCAAAAAATTTTCAGTTTAAAAACACTCACTTTATTTCATGGGAGCAAAACAACAACTTTCACCGTAATACGTCAGTCAAATATTGGTTAAGGGAACGATCTCTACTTTCCACTCCATCAAATCATTCATATTTTATTTCACACAGCGGCAAACTTTCATATTTATGGGCTCGGAGATAGACCGTTAGTCAGGTACTCTCATGATCAGTTGGCCTATCCGAACGAATGTGCATATTATCCAAATCGGGCATAAGGCTTCAGTTTGTACACTCATTTTCTGCACTAATAACAACTACTAGTCTACAACTCCACAGGCCCCTTGAATTCTCCTAACTAAAAGGAATTGCGTTCACAAGAAATGCTCCTGTGGCCAGTCCCTTCCTGATGTTTATGAGCTATGTAAACAAAACGGAACATAACACACCCTTCCCAAAAGGAAGGGTGTTACACACTGTTAATGGTCACTTTGGAATGGTATTTTGAGCTGAAAGGACGGCTTTGAGTGACCCTATTAACGCTTTCTGAGCGGTAATTTGGTCACACTGATCACAGATGAGAAACCTGCTCTCTAAAGATTGTCCTGTAGACAGGGAGTATTGTATGTTGACTGTTACCTCTCTTTGAACAGAACTCCTCAGAGTGACTCCGTCTATGGAAGGAACGCATGTGTCCAAGTCCGAAACTTTTACCACTGAAGCCTACCCAGAATTAACACTTCTAAAGAGGAAACGCTTTGCCTCCAACACATCAACAGCGGATATACATGTGTTTCTAACATTTTGACTACTGAACTAACAATAAAAACTAGGGATAAACAGCGTCGTCTACAAACCGGTTATGATACTTCAACAAATGCTCTTATCGTTTCAAATATGCCCGTTACGATAATGAGAATAAAGACATATAGGCGAACATATGTTTACGATGTACAACTGCTGTTCAACGGTGTGCTGTATCGACAGACAGATGGCGTAGCAATGGGCTCCCCGCTTGGACCTCTCCTGGCCGATATATTCATGGGAAAGCTTGAACGCACCGCGCTTCAATCCACCATCAGCCAGTTCAGTCAATACCACCGATACGTAGACGATATATTTATCGTAGCCAGTTCGGATACCAATATGCACACAGTACTCGACACATTCAATCGCGCCCACCAGTCAGTTAAGTTTACACTTGAGGAGGAGATCGGAAACGAGATATCTTTCCTAGATGTTCGTTTACATCGACGAATAGACGGAACTATTCAACGCAGAATTCATCGCAAGAATACATGGACAGGTCAGTACACAAACTTTCACAGTTTTGTACCCCTGAAACAGAAGAGAAATCTAGTGCGCTGCCTGACTGATAGAGCATACAAAATTTGTTCAGCGGATACGTTAGAAAGTGAACTCGAATTCATAAAGAACGTACTTCATGATAACGGCTACCCGGAACGATTTATCATCAGAAATATGATCAGAATATCACCTAAACCTGAAGTGCATGACGTAAGAAAGAAGCCAGTGTTTATTCGCGTGCCGTTCAAAGGTGACAATGCCGCAGAATGGCTGACAAATAGGCTCAACCAGACAATTAGCAGGACCTACGCTACAGCTGAACTCCGTATTCAATTCTCCACATACCCAATTCTCAGATTTTATAACAAAGATAGACTGACAGTTCAGACCTCATCTATGTGTATCTACTCATTCACTTGCTTCCTGTGGAGCAGGTTATATTGGTCGAACGTCAAGACAACTTTCGAAACGAATCCGAGAACACCATCCACGGTGGCTGGGGCACGGGGAATCACGATCGGTCAACAGTGCTATCCTCGCTCATCTGGTCGAAAGCGGGCACCAGGTGAAAACTGATCAAGCCTTCAAGGTAGTATATCGCGTACCAGGCAACTCATCAAAAGCGGTCCGAATTAGAACACTTTGTACTGCCGAGGCTATTGGAATCAGGCCGCTTGACCGATATTATGTCATCAAAAACGGTTTGTTCAGGCGCTCCACCTACCATGGCCACAAATCCATCGGATCGATGGTCAACCTGCGCGGTCAAACCAATGGACAAGCGTGACGTAACCGACCAATCAAGCCATCGCCAATTGACTGACCAGTGACCTAGTTTCTCTGTAATAAGTCTGATCGATATCTCGATCTAACTCTATTAACTCCTTATATAATTGTACCGGCCTGAAGATGAATTATCGAAAACATATGTTCGCCTATATGTCTTTATTCTCATTATCGCAATGTTGATGTTATCAACGTAGAAGATGAAATAGATCATTCTCGGATGGACACCGCAGAACTACCATCACCTGATGTATGCCACTATACGATGTATGCTCACTTGTTGAAGTTAATATGTCCAAGTGTGACAAACAACCAAGAGGGACGTCTGCCAATCAACCGTAATTCGTAATTCGACAGACAGAATATTTTATTAACTGTAATGGTGCAACAGTACAGGCGATTTTAAATCAAGCTAATGATTGTTGACCGAGACATTCATTCGAAAGCATTGGAAACCGTACTAAGTGAACTGGAGGAACTATTTCATTCGGCTTCAACGTTCAGTTACTAATTTCAGTGTGAGATTAGATGGAGATTATGGGGGTGAATAGGGACGGAATGAACGCTCGGAGAGACTTAGTGCAGTTTGATTCCAATGGAAAGTCGGTTTATGCTGATCTGATAGGATTAACACTCAAAAGGTATGTAACAATGTGTATGTTAATACTGGTACCTTCCAGATGATGAATTATGACAAGTCACAAGTGACGATTAATCTATAGAGGGGACTGTTGGTGCTGGCTAATTAAAGAGGGGGGGGGGTATGAAGTAAATTAAATATATGCGACTGCTCTCCCTTTTTGAAAAGGGATGTCCCATTTTTTACTAAATAATTCATGTCCACAAGATTTTTTTAATGACAACTTGCCGACAGGATTATTGATGTCCCCTTACAGGATATCATTTCAGTGAGAAAACGACTGTGTTCTGTCCCATGGTTGTTGCTTATATGAAGGAGCACTGGAAACTTGCAGTTATTCGTAGACAGATGACCTGGCGTAGACAAATGAAATCGTTCACGAAGGGGTTGGTCACTGTAGGTCGGGTTCGTCTCCCGGGCTGGGGCCCTCGCGACTCACAGAGTCGGTGGCTTGAGACGTTAGGTGAGATGGCGGCTAATCGAGCTCAGTGGCGTGAATGTTGTCGTTGTTTGGCCGAGTTGTCTGTGAAGTGAGTGCACTTAATGATGCGGGGCAGTGAAAGCCGTAAGGAAGCTGTCTTGCTGATGACGCCTTACTTTCACTTACAGCTCGGTTGTTTGTTTGCAAGGTGTAGGCGCCTTGATGTTGTATGTTTGAATATAGACGTAGCTATTTTTAGTAGTTAGGTCCACTTCCCCTCCTCTGTTTTCTTCTTTCTTCCTATATAAGTTTCTTTTTTTTTGTTCTTCTTCGTGGTTGTGTGGCAGTCAAGCATCAGTGTGAACCACTGATGTATTGCTGTCTATGTTGATGATGTTGAAAACCGAAAAGTGACCTTCACATGCGTGAAAGATAGAAGGGTGGTTCGGATAAGGTACTCATCATTTTGGTTTGTACTCAGTGTTTACTGATGCAAGTCGTCACACCGGCCAACAGCTGTGACTGGCGAAGCTCCTACATCGTTGCCCAACACCATTCTATTGATAGCAGTCATCACGGTCTGGATGACCCAAGTTCGAGACGTTGACCAGTAACTACGTGGTTTTATCTGACCCACAGTAGTTTCCATGAGTAATATCCGGTGTGATATTTGTTCAGCTAACACGCAGTTTAACTATATTTAATACTATCATTTACTTGTTGTCCATTCCATCGCCTCTGTGTGGTTTTTAAACTAGGCTCTGGCAGTTGTTTTACATATGCAAGTGTTCTACTTAACGTAAGCTAGTTGTCAGAATGAGTACCAGATGATACAAATCCCTTGAGAATAGTTCGTTTCCGAGTCTTCTGTACTTGATAGATTAAACGTTGACAATACAGGCCACATTTCTAAAAGCAGTCGAATGTTTTTAATTGTCACGGATGACGACAGAAAGCAACACGCACTTTGGAGCTCTTAATGAATACATTTTCAACGACATTGTGTTATCAAAGTTGAGTAAAATGTTCACAGTCGTCGGCAGACTGCTTGAAATCAGAAGAATCTGAATGAAAACGATTCGGTGTTTAACTCATGTTTTTCACTATACAGTCTTAAAGTGCATTTCACACAGATCGGACTGGCTGTTCGACTGCCCTTTCCACAAGCGCATGTCTGCAGCATAAGGGCGCGTGCAGCATATTTATAAATGGCTGTAACTCATAAACTCCTGATGGATTGGACTGGGTCCATTGGATAACTACAGTCTTGCTGGTTTGAGCTAGTCACCCTTGAGCTACAGGGATCAGTGCTGTATTTTATTCATTAGGACGGAGAAAATACGCTTGGGTTGACTGCTTGCAAACAACTTAATTACCTTTTATTAACTAACGTTCTGTAGAGGATTCGAACCAGGATCCTTATAGTTCAGTTTGTAAAGATCAGAAAGACTGGAAGTGTGCAGATGTTCCAGAATGGTAAAAGCCGGAGTGTTCTACAGGACCAGAAACGTGCTAACAGTTCAAGTAGCCAAGGTAAAGTAAACATAAGTTTGGTAAATCTGCGGTGAAGAATTTGTGTTTGTTGAAACAACCTTGAAATAAATGACATTCAAAACGGTGTACTTTTTTCATTCACAATTCTAGAACGCAACGTAATTCGTTTGTAAGGTTGAACCAACCAATCAAGTTGGACGGGTCATATCCCTTCCTTTTCGGTCGTCAATTAATTAAGCTTGGTTCTTCCTTCTGTGGTTGTATGGCACATTACTATCCATGCGAGCTATTGGTTTACTGTTGTTCTTGATCATCGTAATGTCGATGACAGCCATTAATTTTTCTTACACGTTTGGTTTTTCCAGCCTCCGAAGACTACACGGTTGTCCTCCGCTAAAAATGGATATACGTTTAGCCCAGCTAGCTCAGTCACATGCCATGAAGTTGGCCAGCTCTCAAACTGTCAAAGCATTGGGTTTGCCAGACGCAGGCGAAAATTTCTATCTGCACATCGGATCACCAAGTATTAGCGGTGAGTCTTCTGCTTGTCCAAAGGAAATTACTATTCCGTTTTACGGATGTCGCCATCCATCACACAGTTTACATTGTTAACGAATTAGAAGAAAACACTGTAATCATTCTCCTAAAATGTCGTACCCCTCGGGGGATTAAAAAGTTCCACTTTCGACGGTGAACTATTTTAGATAGTCATTAATAGTAGTATCTTTTCAAGCTAAGATATACTAACCTGAGAAATTTACATTATCTTTATCTTGGAACAATAAATCCGTTGGAAATTTTATACCCACAAAACGGTTGAAAATTTCTTTCTGGTAATTTTTTTTGATGGCGTCGTTCTTTTTCGTAACGCATAAACCATCTTCGACCACATAACATATTCGCATAGAGTCCGTCCAAAGAAGATAAACACTTTTCGGTTAACGCAACAATCATATGATTAGGGAAAATCAGGTTAGTATCAAACAAAGAATCCTAAGGTAATGAGAAGATGTGAGTTCAAATCATGAACAGTTGTGAATAAAGCTACAGTTTGATTTAGTCGGTGTACAGCCAGTCATTCTTAAGACCGTTTGCTTTCAGAGACCGAGGTGCGCTTGGCACCTATGTTATCTCGGGCAAATCGCAGTACTGCAAGACGATTTCGTCAGCGTCCCTGATTTCGCCAGAAATCTGCAAAAACATATTTACAACTTGGCAACACATGTTTTATGTGGGCCCAGGTCATATCCGCTTCCTCGGTTAACTAAACTGGTTATTTGACGCTTTGAACTGCTCAGTTTGCAGCAGGCCAACAAAATGCAACGTCTTATGGAATAAAATATTCTGTACAAAAGGAAATTCAACATAGTTTACGCACATGCATCCGAACAGATCAAGATGTGACATCTTTGATATTACTCAAACTTCTAATCCACGTTAAGATGACAATTACTTGATGATTTTTCATTATGTATTGCCTAATTAATTGTTCCCTTGTAAGTACACTTTCGGTAGTCTGGCAGTGCCATACGAAGCGAATTGGTCACCAGCTTCATTGAGGTCGTGGTTAAGAATCTCTCTCGAAAATGTTTTGTTTGTTAATAATTAATGGTAGTATTTCCACCATCAAAAAGATTAACCCAAAACGCAACTTGACCCGATTCTGTGGCTCCTTTACTGAACCCAAGCTGTCACGGTGCCACTAGTTACCACAGAAATGAGGAATTACCATGCGCATGGGCGTTGACGGTGTCCATATCTAACCGATTTAAAACGGTAAAAGGATATACATTGCAAGATGCAAGTATTTCCGTTTATTCTCAACAATCGACTACAGAAACCACTTCAGTTATTTAAGTTTGGCACATGTCGACAAAACAGCGAAGCAAACGAGCGTCACATGGAAATGTCCCAAGTCGCTTGTTCTGACAGTGGTGGCCGACACAAGCAACTTTGATCCACAAGTAGTCGAGTTGTGTGGTTCTCCGGTTTTTAAAAGATGCTATGCGTCAAATATCTAGTCTGCCGTGCCGGCTAATCCACTGTGCAAGACCGCCAGTCAATGTCATTCTATTCCTCCCGGAGTGTGATAGGTTGATGAGAGTCCCCATCACAAGTTGATTTCCACAAACTCACAACTCCCATACTGTCCTCAGTTCAACCAGTATAGAGTTAGTACGTGGACTGCAATGCACCAATGCTCTGTGATCACATAATGCCTATCTCATTGCGTGTAAAAATTAATCCGGTGTGAGAATGCAACAGTAGTACAACCCGATCACAGAACACGCTGGTAGTGCTGGGACTAAAAAGAAACCACTGGACCTGGTCATCACGATTAGTCACGGCAGCCAGAATAATCTGCTATTAAAATGAACTGTCACGCTGCATACAACTTTTTTTCAAATGGAACAACAACATCGATAACTGTTACAAACCTGAAATACTCCATGGGCGAATTCAAATCCTGGTTACACAAGTCTTTATGTTCTCGAGGCACTTCACGAACAGTGCAACAAAACTTGGCTTGCAGACCTTGTAAGCTAACCGGACTCTATTAAGTTGGGTTCGCTAACCCAGGATCTCGTGCTGTTTTTGACCACTGTCTGCTTCTGAGCTCCTGGTGTGGCCTTGTCGCTCAGCTGGCTGAGTGCTTGCCGAATTTCGGCATGCTGCGCTTATCCACTGGTTCGAGCCCATGCGAAACATAGGGTTTTTATGATTGAGGCTGCTCTGGATGCCTGTAGTTGTAGTCGAGTTCGTCGGTAAGTTATTCTGGATATAAAATGTAGAGGGAGATTCACGTCAACCGCTGGGTCAAAGAAGGCTGAACTATCTTAAGTGGCCTATAAATGCCTACTCATAACCAAGTTAGTGCGTTAATATGCTGTGCTGGAGAACACCGACTACCAGAAGTAGCAGTGACTGAAAACTACGATGGCTTGTAAAGTGTCCGTCAGCGAGACGGTATCGCTAAGCTCCACCAATAATCCAAACGGCTTAGGAACTTGTGCGTCACTTGGCGTTTTTGTTAACCTCATGTTATTTATGGCTTCGGTGACCTATACTGAATACTGGTAATTTTTTGTTCTAGCTACATTTGTGGATTGTATTCACCTCATGGGTTTGTTTGCCAAACGTTGAAAATGCAGAGTATTGAAATAAAAGCACTGTACCGGGACGTGCGCCATTTTTTATTTCAAGTCTAGTAGCACTGAGGTAAATAAAACATTTCAGTTAAATCAGATTACTTCATTGAATGAATACTGCTTGTACTATTCCTCTCCTTCCTGGTGAGTTGAATCTTCACTGTACACCCTTAGATGAGGGAACCCAGACGCATTTATCATGGAAGTTCCATGAGTGTTCTCTTTTGCTGAGCATGTCTCATTATTTCGTTGTCATTGTATTCTACAGAGAACGCCAATGATCTTCTCGAGCTCATTGCCAGAGCAAACGTTGACGCGAAAGTTACTTATAATCCACGTTCAGGTATTAAGTGAGACATAACAACGAGGTTATCAGCGTGGACATGAACTTATTGAAATTGACAGATTGATTCTCGAACATGTGTCAGCCATAAATGCCAGGTCAAGAGGATAGTTGCACACAATATGGGAACAACAAATCTCTCGACAAACAGAACTTAGCTAGTCGAAGTTATTCATTTCTATATCTTTCGGGAACAGACGGTTTCGGTGGAAATTAGCCAAGTCTGATAACATGCGTCTTTTTTTTTACATATGTGACGTGCGTTTGAATGGATTACCCTTCACTACGAAATGATTCTTCCTACCCTGGTTTAGATAGTTAGAACTCACAACAGATTTATCTCGGTTATTTGTTGTTGCAACTGAATGTACGCACGTACTTCGCACAAATGTTCAGCATACCCGTAGTTCGGATCACAGTCTAGTTTAACAGTCGGAGGCAGATATAAGTTCCACTGCCTAAGCTTTGTTAGGAGCATGGTGAATAAACTTGCCTAACCGATCACCGGCAGAAGTAATTACCGTTAGATTGTACAAATCATGTATGTGTGACGAAACTGGCTTCTTATGAGTTTTATGACAGTATGAGAAGAGAGAACCGAGACAGATTGATCAAGTTAGTGAGACAGTGAGTCTGTGACTGGTGTCAAGTAGGAGGGCAGAATGTGAATATGATTCGCCAATTATAAGAATCGGACCACCTCTCACTGATGCATGAACTGTATGCTGTTATACAACGGCCGATGAAGGTTCGAAGTAAGAATAGGGTATGACAGTTAGTTCGCAAATGTGCGCGTGATCATTCCAAAACGGGAGATAATAGAACAAAAACTGTACATCATACACAATAGCTCTACAATGCAGTAAACAAAAAATCCCACGACAGACAATTAGGAGGGGGACTTGGAACAGATGGAGAACCAAAACAAGTGTAGCCCCATCCCATTCTAAAAGGTCCCCAGGTATGTGGGGAACAATTGCCGACGTGTTCACTTCACGTTGTGCAAATTTTCATGTCTACAAGACGAGGTTGATGATTCTGCACGCGCTGTATCCTTGCTGCTCGGAACAAAGCAACAGGGCACACTGTGATATGATTAGAGCTGAAGTGTGTTATCTATCAACATTTACCCCCCAGGTTCACAGTAATGGACTGTCTTGAACATTCACCGACTTGAATGGACTTACAGTTGATACAACCCTAGTTTGAACATTTAACTTGATGTCTACCAATAAAACGGTTGCGTTTTTGTTTTCCCCTGTCTTCTGTTCTACTGCCCATTCGGATATATAGATTCAGACCACATCTACTTTTGTTTACTCGTGTTTTATGCGTCATGCACAATTCCGATTGAGTATCTACAACCCCGCTTTTCAGAGCTATGAGTGAATAGTTTCTGATTTTACAGTCACGCAC
>LOND01021431.1:0-14362 GCA_014220965.1 Paragonimus kellicotti
TAGGGCTGCTGGCCCAGATGATCTCGTGCCGGCACTTTTCAAAGAAGTGGAGAGGCGTTAGTAGAGGCATTGACTCAGTTGTTTCAACTTGTGTGGACGACGGAGACCATCCCTCCGTGCTGGGGTCACTCGATAATAGTTCCCATATTCAAGAAAGGATCAGGGGCTCTTGCGAAAACCATAGGAGGGATTAGTTTGACCCCAGTCATTTCAAGGGTTCTAGCATCAATTATACTTCGTCGACTCACTGCAGTTCGGGAAGTAAACATTAGGGAAGAACAGGCTGGGTTTCGCCCTGGGCGGGGTTGTATAGATCACATTTTTACCCTTCGTCAAATTCTGGAGCAGCGTCATGTGTACCGCCGGCCAACAATCGCCGTATTCCTCGACTATAAAGGTGCGTTTGATTCGGTGGACCGATCTACACTTTTAGAGTCGCTTAAACGTAGGGGTGTACCGACTAAGTATGTGAACATACTGTCGGCGCTTTATTCCCATACTTCAGCTCAGGTTAGGGTTTACGGCGAAGTATCTGACAGTTTCAGCACCAGGAGCGGCGTACGTCAAGGCTGTCCCCTTTCACCATTTTTGTTCAATTTCGTCATAGACGAAATAATGGAGGACTGTCTGCGGCACTCAAATGATGCCGGCGTGGACCTCCTACCTGGTGAAAGACTGACTGATCTTGATTATGCTGACGATAAGGTATTGCTGTTTGACAACTTTCAAGCGGCACAAACAACACTGGACGCTTTCGCGTTCTGCTAAGTACTTCGGAATGCGCTTTGCAGCCTCAAAATGCAAGATTGTTGTGATCACGTAGATTTAATGTTAGATAATGAAGTTATGGAGGTTGTTGACCGGTTTGTATACCTGGGAAGCTGCATCAGCGGTGGTGTCGGTGTAGGGAATGAAATAGAAGCGCGTATTTCCAAGGCTAGGGCGGTGTTCGCTAATCTGAGACACCTATGGCGACAGAGAGGTATTTCTCTGAAGCTTAAGGGTCGCGTATATCAGACAACAGTGAGGGCTGTATTACTTTACGGCAGCGAAACGTGGCCGCTCAGGGTAGAGGACGTGAACCGTCTTCAGGTATTTGACCACCGATGTCTGCGTTCGATCGCTCGTATCGGGTGGCACCAGCGAGTAAGCAACGAGGAGGTTAGGAAGCGGGTGTTTGGCACTGATTGTCAAACGAGTTCTCTTGTTCAGTCGCTACATTTGCACAGACTTAGATGGTTGGGTCATGTACTAAGGATGCCAGCTAGTCGTTTGCCACACCGAGCACTGTTTGCGGACGCTGCGGCCGACTGGCGCAAGGTGCGAGGTGGACAGATGATGACCTGGCGTAGACAAATGAAATCGTTCACGAAGGGGTTGGCCACTGTAGATCGGGTTCGTCTGAAGATCGTGGCAGGGTTCGATCGCATAAACGATGGTAACACCAAGCGTCATACCACAGCACTGCGGCGTCGTTATCCAAGGTTCTTATAACGTGAACATTAACAGAGTTACGAACATCTTCGGCTACGTAGGAGTGAACGTTATCGCTGTGATTTTCTTTATAAAATTGCTGAGATTATCCAGCGTTGTCAGCTTGATATTTTAATGTGAATTTTGAAGCAAATTCCTCTGATTCCTTCATGCGCACTTCGGCTAAAGCCAGCTTGTCATTTAATGTTTTCCCCATCACTGTTATCTCAGTATCATTAGAATATCATTGGAATATCTCTGGTCATTTTTGTTCATGTTGCCACTGTTCAACTTATGTTGAATCAACCAGAAGTCAGCCTACACGTTGTAATAATTTAGTCTTGTCCATTATCTTGGCTGGATGTACTTAAATTTGCATGTCGTATGATAGACTCAGGTAAGAAGTGTAAATATATATATCGATATAGAACGTAATTCTACAATTTTAATTATAAACAAGTGAGATAAACAAACACTTAAGACCATGAGGTATAAACCCCGGGCGATGTAGCGGAAATACGTATCCAGTTGTGTAGTTTATTCGGGTGGTAAGATATGTAGCACTTTGCTGTGATCGATACAATCAAGTGTGTTTGGAGAAGGAATACAAACAATGAAATGGAATATGGTTTAACTGATTGCTATAAATTTACAATTTCTGACAGTCACATAGGTGTGAGCGTACCCAACAGTGACAGTTGGGAACAGATGAAGCGAACAGGCGAGTAACGTTAACTTTAAAGGTTGTAATAGGTGTTTGCAACTGCTTGCTCTTTAATTCACATTCCTACACCGTGACGGTTGCCTCGAAGGCGACCTCACTACTTCATGCGCTGCTTCGGAACTCATACACCACCTCCTCCAGCCTATGCATGGTTTTCGTTGACGTGTCCAAGGCGTTTGATCCTGTTTCGCATGACTCGGGTATCAGATCGGTCCAAGTTTTTGGTACTCATCCATCCCTAACACATTACATTGATGATTGGAACGCTTCCACCACGCCCAAAGGCTCCGTCCTCCGGTCCCAACGTGGTGTTCGCCAGGGTGACCCACTGTCGCCACTTCTATTCATCATGGCAATGGATGAGGTGCTGGCTCTATCTCGACCGGAGCTTGGCTACCAGTTCCACGATACACTGGTCAGCGGTTTCGCCTACGCCGACGATCTGATCCTTCTGACCGAGAATCCCACGCGTCTCTCCGAGAAGCTTGCAGCCACCGCTAATGCTCTGGAGCTATCCGGATTGATGATAAACACGCGTAGGACTAAACTCATGGTCATCTGTGGTTACCAACACAACTGCTATTGCTGACCAGTCTATTTAATTCGGCCCGGACATTATCCACTCACTAAGTGCTTCTGACACGGTGATTCTATCTCGGTATCTCGTTCACCTGGAAAGATAAAGCATTTGTCAATCACTGACTGCAGATTCGTACGACGCTGGATGAAACAATCAAACCGCCTCTGAAGCTGCATCAGTGTCTCTACCTTATGAGACAGCATCTGATCCTCAAGATGAATCACTCGCTAGTTTTGAGCCGAGTCCACTGAAACACGCTCAAAGCTGTGGACTGTACTGTTCGCCAGTTTGTTCGGCAGTGGCCCTACCTTCCCAAAGACATCAACCAATTACGTCCACATCCCAATTCGCTTGGGCGGTCTGGACATTCCGAGTTTTTCCACCACTAGCTTCATCTTACGCCAATCACGAGTAGAGAGACTACTCTCCAGTCGATGTCCAGATCTGAGGAAGGTGGTCAGCGATGATTCGTTTGGCCCTATCATGAGGGACGTCAATGTCCCGATAAGCATTCATCGGGTGATAGTGACGTGAATGGATAAGCTTTATCATAAGCTAGATGGCCGTAGTCCTTCAGAAATGTTTCACTCTCGGCTCTACTCGTTGGCTGTTGAATCCAGACCGCATTTTCCCCAGGATCTTTATTCGTGCCATCCAGCTCCGATGCGGTCTTCTTCGGACTAAGGTCCGGAATTCTCGAGGTGGCCGAAGTGACCACTCAGTTCTCTGTCCGTGGCAACTGCGGTCAACCAGAAAGCCTCGCTCATATTCTTCAATCATGCTGGATCACCCACGATGTGCGTTGTGCTCAACACAACCGCGTGGCCAAGGACCTGGCGAAAGGGCTGCGCAACTGGGCTACGCAGTCTTCGAGGAGCTACGAGTACCAACGGCGAGCTCATTCATCAAACCCGACGTTAACTCGGTTTGTGCCCTGTTGTGGTGCTGGACATCAGTATAGTGGACGACTACCGAAGCCAATTTGCCTGGACGGACAAGGTTGTGAAGTACGGAACCGACTCTCATAATGTCCACCATTCAGTCTGCCCTCCATACTCTGGGCTGTGAAATGGACTATTTCTCACTCACCTGTGATCATGTATCATGTATTCCTCTTCCTGGAATGCGATTCTTGGACTGAAATTGCCCTCCCACGCAGTCTGATTTATGCTTACTGATTACTCTAGGTCCCCTGAAAACCAGCGGTAAGTTTTTGCGGAGAACCTGGCGTTGATTGTTGCTACCTGCTGACGGTTGTCTCACTATGAAGGATATTTTTCCGTTTCGTGTGATAACACCCTTGTGCTCTGAAGAGCTTTTGATCTTGAGTCACTCCTTATTTCTGTCCTTTCTCTTTGTTAACATATCACACAAGTAACCTTCATTTGATGACTGGAATTATTAACGTTTGCTACTCTCGTGAAAGATTTGTCAACTGTTCAGTGTTGTTAACCATGCAGCGCCCTACATTTGACAGGCAGCTTGCTTTGAATTTCCCCGTTTTTTTATTATTAAAAAAACTTGTCGCCTAACTTGGCGTCACCGTTTGGTCTTTTTTCGAAGGAAGTTTTTCAAAATACACGATAATAGGTTGTGAGCAGATATGTCACTGATTAACCAGCGTATGTGGTAAAAGTGCGAAGGCACACTTTTAAAAGTTCTGTACTCGTTTCTTTTGTTCGATCAGAATCGTCTAACCCTGATTATTCCTTTTTTTCTACGAGCGTACGATATCCATATCTGTTATGTGCATATTAAACATTGAAATTCACTCTCCCTTTGTTTGTCGATGAATGTACTGCACAATTATACACTCAGTGAGATACTTATATGCATAGTCTGGTTGTCGATGCTTAGTTGTTTCTCATTTTTTGATACTGTCATTTGGTTTTCACTTGGATTTGTCGCACCTGCTCAGTGTTTCATGCAACTTGTAGAGATTTGATGTGACCGTAGTTCTTGGTACACATTCTTCTCGTGTGACCTACTGTTGATTGCTGTCTTTGTTTCGTCAGCTTTTGTGCATTTCGTAGTACTCGTTTGCTTCAACTTAAAAACAGGATGTGTTGAGTCAGTTCCGTGCTAAGCCATCAGATAGCGTTTCGCGATCAACGTCACTGGCTCACTGTGTGTGTTCAATATTAACCCTCGCTTGATGACTGTGCAACAGTTTGTAACGTCAATTTTTGCAAAGGATCGGCTATCCGGGTTCCAAGCTGTCGCTGAGTTCTTTCAGCATAGGCTACTCCGCGTCCACGTTTGTATTCATAGTTATCGTTTCGTTTGGTAAATTGCGACATTGTTTGTCTGACCGAAGGTATGGGTAATCCATACCGTGTATAATGCGACCGCTAGTTTCGCAACAAAGAACGTAAGAACAACAATTGACCCTAGGCGCTGTTGCACTAATGGATACAGGTTCCCTCCTTTGAACGCCAGTCATGAAACTACTGCTTTCTTGAAACCCGCAGGTTGTAAATTATTTCGTACCCCAGCAATGCTGGACTTTCTTAAAATGTCTTTTTGACTATCCCTACCAAGAAACGCCTGTTTCTGCTAACACGTTTAATCATCCAACATGCCATTAACACAACTCGTTCTTACTCTTTCAAACGGTGTATAGATCAGTCCTCCATTATGTGTTGTTGAAGCGAAACCGTCAAAATACGTACATAAACTGGCCCAGGTGTTCTTTCGATATTCAGCACGCTAAATATTGCTCACACTGATGTCTTGGATCAGCAGCCGACCAGTGGTCTCACTTTCCAAACATTTAACGTCTGTCCAGTAGTAAACAGTTTATTTTGATATGGCAATTCTTTTACCTGGATATGATTCTTCATAACTTGAAAAACGCCATCAACATACTTTTCATGAAACTTCAGACTTCTTCAATCGTCCGTTACTTTTTGTATTTTTTTGTGTGATTAAGAATCTTGTGTACTTCACTTATCCGTAGTCGAGATGTAGCGAAATCTCAGATGTATATTGCCAGTCTGTTGTATAATTTAACTGTAACTTTGGTGCCCGTCATAGTTCAGCCTGGTTTCATTCTCTTCACTGCCTTATTTAGCCAACATCCTTCACCAATCTGGCTCAACTGCATGACCAGCCTCTTTATTTGGTGTCAAGCGTGTCGGCACGGTGGGCATGCCAGTCACCTGGCTGATTGGTTTCACGCCGGCTCTACCACCGAGGGGGATCCTTCTAACACCTGTGCCCGGTCAGCGGTTGTTCGTGTCGCTGCGCCACTTTGGATTCTCTTCGTCCGATTTCTTCGGCACGTTGTCTCGTGCAACCGAGGGGTCGTTCAACCGACGTTCCTGCTCCAAAGGTTTCCTCCGAATCAGTCAGTGAAGGGGAAGAGGAAGAGGAGGATGAAGAAGCTGATGAAGAAAGTGACGAAGACCGAATCGGATTTGACGATATCATCTTGCAAGGCACGTACGACACTGGCCCGATTACTCAAGAAGCCAACCCCATCAGTACTAACCCGTTGTGTTTCGCACACGACCGTTCCGTGAATGATTTTCAAAGATACTAGTTGCTAATTAACTCGGGCTTTATGAATGACCACAATCTTGCTCCATTTTGATCTTCGATATCTTTTCATTTTGCTCTATTTGTGATGATTACCCCCATCAAACTTATATGTATATATTGATCTTCGGTGTCTCGGTGAGATTTTCTGTGTCAATCTCGACTACTTCAATGGTGGTACTGTCTGAGATTTTCGTACATACAAAAGTAGGACATATCGTGTGCTCTTTTACGGGATGTTCGGTGCTCGTGCTTTTAAGTCGTTTCGAAACTATACTCACTTGCTTTGGAACGAATTGTGATCTTTCAGAACTGGATGATTTACCTTGTCAGCTTTGAATGGACTGACATCTGGCAACTGGACATCGCGGGTGTCGTGCGTTGAAGCGTTGCTGCGTGAGAACCGAAAGCTAGCCGACCAATTTGGAGAAATGTTGTCATTGAGTTGTGTACGTGGAAAGTCGAGGTTACAGTAAGCTTACACCATCCAGGTTTGCCGCGTATTACCTCAACACCAGAACAGCGTAAAGGTCGTCTTTTTCTCTCTGGTGATCTGCAGTTAGCTCGCCAGATGTAGCTGTTTTGTTTTCGATCCCTAGGCACATATTCCCCTTTTAAAAGTAATCACGTTATTTAAGTTTATTTAACGAAAAGTCAGTGAAGGACAGGACCTTTAAACGTCAAAGTATATGTTAACACTAGAACTAGCCCGTCTTTTTGTCAGCCATGTATTCTTGCTAGACTCAAATAAGTGTACGTCTGTCTCATCATTCCTGCTTTCACCGACGTTTCTCAAAATAATGTCCACCAACATTCCTCTAGTTTGAATTCCCGCCAGTTGGCTCGTTTGGCTCTTATCAACACGGAGACGATTTTAAGGAGAACTACTACTGTGTCCAAGTCAAGGTAGTGTCAGAAAACTCCGTTCACCTTCGTCGGCGCCCATCTTGAGGGCTCGATAACCAGACGTTGCCCGTTCACCGCACGCATAGTTAGAAATTAAGCACACTTTAATTGGTCAGTGTCACAGAATTGGCGTGTCAGCGGTCAGTTTTCAGGCCTACGCCTCCAAGCACTTGGCCATCCACAGGATGTCGTGGTCTGTTGAGCTGAGGACGACAACTTGAGAGAGCTTCAGGAAAGTAAACAAAACGAGCGGTTCACACTCAAGTTCATACAGCTCATCCTCAACCACGAATGAGACGTACGCGTCCGTAATATTCTGCGTGAACCCAGAATGGGAGCGAAACTATTCTTCAATCGACCATTGTACCTGCGGTGCTTGAAGGCTGTTCGTTGAGCATTTTACTGATCATAGAAGTATACCGACTTATTTGGTATCGGGGATCATTACAGTTCATCGTAGGAGGTGCTAAGAGCATTTTTTGGCTTGCACCACGTCCAAGCGCACAGTGGAGAGAAACATTCCATTGAATTCTTTTTGAAATACCATATTTGGAGCAACTGTCTTTAAGGATACTCTAAATTTGAAGAGGTTCTATCAAATAGTAGTGCATTTGTAAGTTACTCGCGTCGTTTACCTAAGACTCATTGACGATCATTAGAACACACCATTTATGTCGCCCCGAGTCATAGAACCACACATCCTTCTATTCATTATTAAGTAATTCCTTGGTTAAGCCACAACGAGTTAAAAACCAGAGTTATCGGTTTCGCAACGTTTCGACCCTCTCGGAGAGCCTTTATCAAGCGATTTAAATCAGAAAATTTACAATGTACAAGCTTCAAATGAAACAGTCATCAACTGGCACATGTTAGTGTGTTTCAACTGCGGTGTGTGGACAGGCTACCAATAGGATGTATGGGTTCACGGTTCACCTGAGGTCACCACGTGACGATCCTAGGTGCGAACAAGGATAGAGAGTTAATGTGTACTAGTGTGTGTGAGAGAGAAAGAGCATCAAAAGGAAAACCTTGTGTGTGAGTGTGAGATGTCCAGGATGCTGTGCAGGTGAGTCTTTCACGTTGTAAAATTGATTTCAGATGTTGGGAAGACTTAGCGTTGAACCGGACGGTCTGGAGGAATACGATTCGGACGAACGTCCGCGAGTTCAACGAGCAGTTATTACGCGGCCGAGAACGGAAGCGCGCGGTACGCAAAGGAACCATCGGTGCCATAGGTCGTGGTGACATGACTATATGGCGTTGCGATGTGTGCGGCCGTGAATGCGCTGGCCGCCTTGGATTAGTAGGTCACCAGCGTACTCATAGTGCACCGTCGGCGAAGAGACGACGAGTACGATAGGCTGAGGTAGGTCATGACAGTATATCTGTCAGCATCTCTGTTACTGATTGCATCGACCAAGAATATGGTCGTTTGGCTACTAATCCGCTTCTCCTTTCAGAAACCTGGGTGTCTGCGGTCTTCTACCCATTGTTATCTTCAGCTTTGTTGGTGTATTGTATGATGAATGGTTTGCCTGTTCTTTTCGTAGTCCAATCTGAATTTTCTTATCTTATCCTCTCTAGAATGCACTAACATTCACTCGTATACTGAAATGCTTCTTGTATTACATTTTACATATCTTTCTTCTCAGTTTAGATCTTGTCATTGTAGTCTCTCTCTGTTTATTTTCCGAGAGATAAGGGTTTCCTTTTCCTGCTAGCCATTCAATTGGCTAACCAGCATTGGCCGGCTGGACACAAAGGCCTCACTCACACACCTACTGGTCTTATTCCTTCGGGTTTACACCGGATACGTGGTGTGTAACGAGTGCGAAGCCAGAGATGGCGCAGACGCAACCACTTGCGAGTGATGTGACTGTGCGAGCGTTAGGTAGATCTCTGCTTCCGTACTGATGGACAGGCTAATCCGTTTCGAAGATGACGCTGGTGTAGGGTGGGTGACGGAATGCCAGCAAATCTCCTACTGGTATCATGTCATTGTTGTTCACCCAGTAAATCAGGTCAAACAACTGACAATTCCAAGCCATCCGATCGATTCACCGCCTGTGGTGTATTAGCGATCAGCAGTAAGCGTTCTTTGTGGTTACGGAAACCACTTTTAAGTACCGTCGGATGGTCGAAGTCAACTTGATGTTGGTTGAGGATTGCGTGTGCTGCAATGGCTGAATCATGTTCTAATTTCCAGAGTTGCTGAGGGTCGGTAGGAGGTTTCTTACTACATCTTACGTGTTCTTTGGTGCGTACTTCTAGCTGCCGGGCGGTCTGTCCAATGTAAGAAGCTTGACAATCCTTACATTTAATTTGATACACACAGTCTGATTGCTCCAGAAAACTGTCTCATTGATCCTTTAAGTGAAAACTAACATCCCTTATTCCGTTAAATAAGTGTGTTGGTGGCTTTAAATGCCACTCTTATATTGTGCTGATTTAGGACCCGTCTAAGGTCCTCCGATGTATTCCTTCTGTACGGAATAACGGCAGTTGACAGCCAATTTCTGGGCTCGTTGATCTTGTTACCAGGTAGCTCCCGAATTGGACGTAAAATCTTGTCACAATAACCATTAGCTTTCAGTGTCGACTTGACAATCTTATATTCTTTCGATCGCTCTTCCTCGGAACTGGTTAATAACAAGGCTCTGCGAAACAAACTGGATGCAACTGCTTTCTTGGTGCACATGGGGTGTTCTGAGCTGAAGGAAAGGTACCGATTAGAATGGGTGTCCTTTCTGTGCACGCCTGTGTCCAGGTTACCGTCTGCTCTTCTGCGTATTCTGCAGTCTAGAAAACTCAGTTCATGGTCCACTGATTCGCGCTCAATCGTAAATTTGATATGCTGATGAAATGAATTTATGTGTTCCATGAACTTCTCAATAGTTTCTGTACGCATCACCACCAGCGTATCATCGACGTACCTCCACCAAAGTCTAGGTGGGTCAGGAAAGCTGGACATTTTAAATCGCTTGATAAAGGCTCTCCGAGAGGGTCGAAACGTTGCGAAACCGATAACTCTGGTTTTTAACTCGTGGCTTAACCAAGGAATTACTTAATAATGAGCATCAGCACAACGCACAATATGTTTTCTCATATCCGTTCTGTTTACGGTTCGGAAGTGCTATCCTTCTATTCACTTGAGAGGAATTTTTGAAGTAGAAGACCATATGATTCAGATTGCTAACCCGCTATTGACGAGCGATCGAGGATTTTGAAAAGTCGTTTCAAACTCACGATCTGTGTCGCACAAACCCAATAGGTTCGGCAACAAGTTCTGTTTGGCTGTCAACTCTACGATGAAGTATATCTACAATAAGAAGTAAATTTTGAAGTAGCTATTCTCGATCATTCTCGTCAGGCTTTCACAATTACAATCGGTAAGTGCGAGTTATATAGGAAAATTGTAACAACTCAACTAGGTCGCTAAAAGTCTCAGAATTGTTGCGGAGCACAATCTGCTGAAGAAAAGTTGGAGTGTTGGTGAATGCGTTAGTGTCACACGTGCCTGTCATGAGACACGTTCATCAGTGTCAAGTGGTTCACGCTTGCTCGGGTTTCAAGTGGATGTGGAATGATTGGCCAGGGGAGGTGGAGGGTTTGTACGAACTGTTTTTGGGCACATAGGCAGGGGTTGTGGAGTCTGATAGCAATAGCCTCGGCCGTTGATAACAATCGCACTCTGACAGCTCTGGAGCAGGAATGACGAACCTTGTAGATGACTCGGAACGCTCCGTCCGTGTGTATTTCATGGTCAGTGTCAATTGAATGGGAGTCGATCGCGCTTGAACTGGGCTTTTCGAATCTTTGCGAAGCCATTCCGGGAGGTGTTCACGAATCCTCTCGGATGGCCGCAATCTGGTTCTCCCAACGTAATCTGAATATATACAGTATGCTACCATAGTCGATCTCTTGTGAAGCTCCGTTGAGATGCGATCTCTTTTTGAGACTGCTGGATGACTATTGGCATACAAGACCATATTACAACAGCCAACGTCCTTACGAGTCATTTATCGACGAACTTACTGCTGAACATATAAACTACGCTATCTGAGAAATGAGACGAGTGAGTAACTTGGAAGCAACAGAATACCAAACTGGAAGGTGCCTCTGTGGTTTGTCACAGTAGATTTCGGGCCCTTTGTGAAGAACCGGGAATTCTGTGACGAAGCACCAATCGCGAGTTACCTCTTCTCCCCATAATCGTCGGTGGAGTTTAATCGGTTCTGATATCAACATCTCTCCCGCCATCCTTGAAAAGAGAAGGAGGGATGAGGTCTGGTCCAGGAGCCTTGTTACGCTTCAATAATTTGAGCTCTAGGACCACTTCTGCTTCCGACGGAGGGCCGTCTGGAATGCAATAACTGACCATTCAGGTCCCGTCGTTCACACAATCTGGTTGAGGACAGCTAGACTGATCTTCGAAATATCAGCCACCGTCTATAGTCGAAACAGCAAATGGATGTGGTGAGTAAGTGGAAGTCCATCTTTTTTACCACAGTAATCCAATTGCACTGACTCAACGGCAAAGTAGAACCACGAAATCAATGGAAAAGTTTGTCTACATCATTTCCGCAGATAAATAAGTACCTTTTCCATCTCTTTCGACTGTTGGACCGAGTGGCGTTCACGGATTTTGTACAAGCTTTGAGTCAGCTTGCGTTTAAGTTCCCGATGGTCGTCATCAATATTTCAAACCGAGTGGGATCGAGCGACAGCTTTACTCATTAGGTTTATCGATACGATGGAAATCCAGTTCTGTCGCAAGCGAGCAGCTCCTTCGGAACATACCTCTTCACAGCATGATTTCATAGCTGCAGTGATTTGTTCCCAGTGTTCGTTAGGATCTTTCACCTGACTCGAACTGGGCAACTTGTTCACCAACGCCTTCTGGTAAACGTTCTTTACACCCTCATCGCTCGAATGACAGTTTAATTACCTTGCATTTACGAGCGTATGACCTCTGGGCAATTGACAAAACAAAACGCCCACGCACAACAGCGTCGTCCGAGTCCAGGTGGTTGTTCCAAAAGGCACGACAGCCTTAAACAGAGTGCATCGACCGTTAACTGACTGCCCATAATGATCCCAGCTGTGGGTCCACAGCTGAGAAGCACACGGAGGTCTCCATGTAACACAGTGCTTCTTCCTGTGTTGGAATGCCGTGCTCGAAATATAGAGACCATGGGATGCACACAGCTGCAGCAGTCTGTCGCCATTGTCAGTGCGTTGTGCCCGGACACCAAACATACCTCCCAGCCGCTTTCCGAGGAATAGACAGCCAAGCTTCCAGACATTAAAATCGCCTGCTGTTACGCAGGATGCTTCAGAAGATCAACGAGGGCCGGTCGTAGAAACGCTTGTCTTTGGTAGCATATGCCGAAGCAGCTGTCTTGTTGGAGGCGTACGTCCGATATAATGGAATACGACAACGTTCTGTTTCTGATTTGCGTCGACAGACGTTATCGATGTATGTAGTCGACATGACTGCACCCAAGCGAACTGTTTCAATGGGATCCAATCGAGCAACATTGCTATGCTCTGGAACTCAGTGCGATTCCCACTCCAGCTTGACCGCGAGATTCAGCTTCGGCGTCACCAGAAACCCTGAGAGAAGCGCTTGAATCGACAGTTATCTAGAGGTGAGCTCAAATGGATAACGGTGCTAGAATCGTAGACTCGCGTCTCCGACACGCAGCACACATCAAGCTCCAGACTTGAGAGAGTACTAGCCAGAGCAGCTTGCTGACCGACTTGTCGGAGAGTGCGGACATTGAAGGCGCCAATGTTTACCAGTTGTCTTGGCCTCAGAAAACAATATCGCCCGAAGGCACATGGAAGGCAGGAAGAAATGGGGGGTAAAACAGTAGGAGAAAGTCGTATTGGGTTAATAATGTCACTGTCGGGAGAACGATAACTTCTGATACTTCCCGGTCGTTTATGCCGCGGAAGGGGGTTGACTTGAGGGACCCCACCCCGAGTCTCTGACTCAAAAGTCTGACCTGCGAGACAACAGGATACAGGGTTTTCTTGGGGACCCCACCCGGAGCCAATGACTCAAAAGTCTGACTCACTTGGCAGTGAGGGGCTTGCCTAGCCCGAGGGCGCAGTGAATAAGACATTGATGTCTGATTCTGAGCACTGCTGCGCGCAGTGGATGTACTCAAAGCTACATCGGGCTTTTGGGTGATAGATGTTTTTCGACCGTATTGGATAATACGCCGGCGGTCACGGTCAACCGTTGGGCGATCGGAGTGCTCTTTGTTTGAGGGTACCTTTTCTAACCCCCTTCTTCCTGATACGGAAGACAGCAGTGCCGCAACTATAAAAATAGTTCTGCTGTATGCCCATAGGATCGTGCCTCACTACCTAAGCACTCCTACGCGGTCAGTAGTGCGACATACAATCCTATGAGTGTAACTGCTTTTCGTCTGGCTGCTCCCCTTTGGCCTGACAGGGTTGAACCTGGAAGGACCGGAGTCCTAGTCAGCATAGCCCGCCGGATCAAAACAGCACACAAGTCCGACCACTTCGTCAAGGTAGCCATGGGACAAGGTATAATCGCACTCCACAAAAAATACTCCGATCGAATTTGTTGAGATAATCCACAGCAGTTCAAAGACTTCGGTCCAACCTACAGGAGGACATGCGAAACGCTGGCTGAAACAAACCATGGTAAAAACCGCACGTTGGCTTTTGCACTCGAAATAAGTAGAAATGCTTTGTTGCTAAAGTTTAGCGCTTTATGCTTACAGAAGAGACGGAAGAGATAGAATAGGATATAATGGTTAGCTGACATTATAATAAACTGTATCCCGTTAATCGACGTGTTGATCCTATGCGCTAACTTGCCTGTTAGCATCCAAAGATTTAAAGCTGCCATGGCAAGGATGCACCCCTAAGCAGCAGCAGGCATCGACAGATGTTGATTCAGAGCATTTTGTCCACAAGGTCAACGACACATTCATTCTAGTTATGAAACGTTTGGCCCTTCTTTTGAATGACCATCTATGTCCGATAATAGAGTAATAACCGTTGGATATCATCCCCACAGAAAACTGCCTGGTGCAATGAGAATACTTCTGTATGAATACCTCGTGGTAACACATGACGGTTTTTACGGGATTTCC
>LOND01021441.1:0-10488 GCA_014220965.1 Paragonimus kellicotti
AGTGTATTCTTTAAACGCTTTATCCGGACAGACATTACCCAAAGAGAGTTATGCACCTGCACAATACCTCTCAGATTATGACGGATATACAACATATCTCAGAAACCAAAAATACTGTCGCGGACGTTCATTCATGTGTCCGCAACCTCAGCGCATCTGCTGACAATGACATTGATTTGGCAGCCATGCCTGCCACACAAGATCGGGCATCTTCGTCAAAAGAGCTCTTTTTAGTTCAACTAGCACTTCTGACATCGTCAGAGGGAACAATCCTCTGCGACACTACCCGAGGCACACGCGCACTGTAGTGCCTGCATCCCAACGCCACGCAGTGCTCGATACACTGCGCAATTTGTCTCATCCTGGTACACGCGATTCAGTTGAACTTGTCACTAAACGTTTTGTATGGCCTATGGTAAACCATGATGTCCACAATCGGACCCGTTCTCTTTTCGAATACCAACTTTCCAAAATCCACTGTCATTAAAGGAGACACCCGGCACTTTTCCTTTGCCAGACGCACGTTTTCACCATGTGCACGTCGATCTGGTGGGCCCCTTACCACCCTCGAATGGCTCTATTTATCTGTTGACGTGTGTTGACCGTTTCACAAGATGGCCTGAAGCCATACCGCTACCTAACTGCTCTTCAGAAACGGTAGCCAGCGCATTCATGGAACGTTGGGTGGCGCAATTCGGTTGTCCAGCAGTGGTGACCACAGACCGTGGATCGCACTTTGAAGGACATTTCGCAGCTCTCGTAAATACGCTAGGGTGCAAGCACATTCGTACTACGGCTTACCATCCGGCAGCAAATGGGATGGTTGAACGTCTTCATCGGCAACTAAAAGCCGCTCTAAGTGCCCATGCTAATTCTTCTCAGAAAGAGGCTATCCAACTAGCACTTTCAGGACTACGGAAAACAGTTGAAGAGAAGTTGACCGCTACCGCAGCAGGACTAGTCTCAGGTGAACTTGGTCCACCTGCACTTTCAGCGCCGTAGAATAAAGGCAGCTACAGAGCTCGTCTGCCTCACCACATGCGAATGCTAATTCCGGCGCAGACTAGGAAGCAATCATTAGCCATGCATGCTAAACCTTTCTCGTGCACACATGTTGTTCTTCGTAGGGGTGACCGACGTCGACCACTGCGAACCCCGTACACCGGCTCATATCGTGTCCTCGCAAGAGACACGAAAACCTTCACCATTAGCCGCAATGGCAAACGCGAGGTAGTTTCTGTCGACCGGCTGAAACCAGCATTTATGGAGGAATCATCAGCCCCACTCCCGTCGACAAGTAACGTTCCTCGCCGGGAACCCCCGGTGTCAGCAAAAAGCCTTCCGATGACGGAAACCCCAGCAACTTCCGCAACCCCAACTCTTGCTCCCTCTACCTCTAGGCATAATCGTCTTGGTAGGGAGCTTCGCAAGCCCGTACGTTTTGCGGAGTATGTTAACGTTTCTTACTTTCGGAAATGACGTTTTTTAACATAACGTATACACAATGGTACTCATGATTTTTGTCCACCTGCTTTTCTGAATTGTGGAATGTCCGGACTGAGCGATACAAAAAACGACAAATTGTTTGTTTTGACTCTCATGTCTTTGCACTTATCTGATACGCTCCCATGTCCGCAACCCCAACAGTGTTATTATGGACCAGGTTCATTCTTATGCCAACCTTCTTCTTTTCTGAGTCTATCAACTGTGGACAGGAGCAAAAGAAAGAGAGAAAACCGATGGCAGCCACATTCAAAATTGCAAGGTCCGTAAAGTCGCCGATAGTAAAATTATTTATTAGACCGGATACATTGACACGGTGAATTATCCATTTCCGACTGTCGTGCGGGTAATTCATGGTGCTTCCTCCTTTCCAGATTATCCGAACATGATGTGTGGAGGTACAAATCGCAGCTACTTATCGTACAATGCTGGACAAACCTACCCTCTTTTCTCCCAAGTGTATTCAGAGTTGAGCGACCCAATGCGATACAGGAGAAACGCATCGAAGACGAATAACCTAAATAAAAGAATCTTTCCAGCCGAGCAGTCATTTTTGACCAAACCTCTCCCGAACTTTGACTCTCCCCATCCCACGTCATTATTCTTCATGTGTAACATCCTGTAACTGAGATCAGCCAGGGATACAGGACAAATATTTTTTCCGTCTCTTTGGAATAACAAAGACCTGTATTATACCTACTGGCCTTCTGGGTGTGGAGATGTGTAATGGCTATAATGAACGATATTTTTAATAGTAGCGTTCACTTTTACACTCGTGATGATTTTGATCTTCCACCCACTTTTGTTTGGATCAAGTTATCTTTGTAACATCCGCCCCAGGGCTACAAGCACAACTGTCTTCGTGCCCCTCTGGCTTGACGCACTTCTCTGTGCATTCTATATTACTTTATGTTACCGTTTAGTCTCTCCAACACGTCCACAACCATTGCAAACTATCGAAAGCCATCACTTCAGTGCCAAGATGCGTTCTGGTCACGTCCACTTCCACCTCCATTTGTTCCCGAACCATGATGGTTGTCTCGATGAATACTAACAACTTATCGTCCGAACAGCGCCAGTTGCGCTCCGTCAGACTAATTTTTACTATCGACCCCATTAAGCTGCAGGACGCTCCCGTATCAGTGAGACAATAGATGCATTGTCCGCTTATGGTGGACTGGGCTACGGATAACCTCCGGTTGTGTGATAAGGCAACCGTCAGGTGAATCACTCCGTCTTTGCTTATATCCCTGCCATCAAACTCATTAGGAGATTAAATGTAAATACTGGCTTGCCTGAGGTTTTTCTGTTGTGGCCGCAAGTTCATGTAAGCCGACCGAGTACTTAGCAGTGGTTGCAGTCGCGCCCGGTGCAACTCGTTTGACTACGTCCCAGGGTCTATGCCTCACGGTGGTAGTTTCTTTTTACCGATTAAGCAGCTGCATTCCCTTCAAGTTGGGGGCCGAAGTTCCTCTCGAAGCTGCTTGTGACTGCTTTGATGTGCCGCCCGACTTCAATGGCTTACCCCAGTTCGATGGGCGGAATCGTCGGAAACCACGCACAACCCCCCCGAGGAGTTACTTGTTTAATCGACTGCTGTGAAGTCCATTCGGCACGTTTTTCGATGAGCTTCGTAGGAGAACCTGGTGAGCTAGTCGCCCGATCTGCTGTGCGAAAGTCTGAATATCCTCCCCATGCCGTTGATGTCGTTCGTGGAATCTACTTCTGTAGTCCAGAGCCGGAGCCCTGGATGTCAGTGGGTTTCTACGGTGTTGATGTCTGAGAGTTGACTTCATTCTTCACGATGGCATGTTTTAACGCAACTGTAAAGGCCTGTTCTGTCAGTTAGTTCAGCAGTGCGTTTGGCTGACGGGCAGGTTCAAATGTATCCACGTACAGTCTAGCCCGCAAATCCCGGCATTGAGAAGTCTCCACCCAAGTGAGACTTCTCGAGTGCAGTTTCGGTCTCAATGGTCTCCACGTGCGATGGCACCTATCGAAAAGAAAATTGGTCGTGGCCCTATATGGCGGGGTGAGCGTTGTTTTTTGTGTGTCAAGCACGTCACCAAAAAAGATTGGGAACTGCTGGACGCGTAGGTCCAGTGGAGGTATCGCGAGGAATAGTGCCTGTAGATGCGGGCAAAGGCTGATCCGTCAGACGTACAGCTGGCTGTTGAGAAGAAGCGCGCAGATCGGTTTCTTAACACTGTGCCTCGGCAGTGGCGTTTAAATCGTTTAAGTCGTCACCAACTAGTGCCGGTACTCGCGATAATGCATCATCCACAACTTTATCGCCTCCAGAAACGTGACGTACTTCTGATGAAAATTGAGACACCTAGTACAAGTGTAGAACTTCATGTGGTGGTGATCTCTTGGATCTACTGCAGAAGGTCACAGCCAACGGTTTGTGGTCGGTGAATAACACAAACCGGTTTCCTTCAAAAGCATGTCAGGAGTGACGAACGGCCAAGTAGGCTGCTAACAACTGACGACCGAACGTGCTGTACCTTGTTTTAGCTCTAATTAGACGTATGGAAAAGGAGGCGAGCGATTTCAAGAGTCCATTGACGAACTGTTGAAGAATGACGCCGACAGCGGAGTCAACAGATGTACTTATTTACGCAGCTGAGTTGAAACGGTGTAGAATGGTGACAGTGGCTGACGCATACTGAAGACAATTGAACGACTCAATGGCTGACGCTGGAAAATCTAGGTCCTCGTGGACAGGATGACGGAGTAAATCAGATAAAGGCTATGTAAGCTGAGCACAGTGTGGAAAAAAACCGTCTATAATAACTGGCCATTGCGTTGAGTCGGCGGATGGCCGCAAGTGCTGTGGAATGGGGAAAATTGCGGATTACTTCGACCTTATTGGTCAGCGGTCAAATAACACGCTGATCGACGTGACGTCCTAAGAATTCTACAGCCGGTTGGCCAGAAACGCATCATTTCGCATTAACCTCCATCCCAGAAGATGGAAAGCCGTCGAAGAGCTGTCGCAGACGGATCTGGGGTCTTCTTCAGAAGCGCTTGCAACTAGTGTTGTATAACAGGAAGTGTCTGTAAGTAGTACACTACTCACGCAGGGAAGATGGCGGACCAGAAGCGACTATTAGGGTGGTGTGTACGCTCTATGGGGGAAGTGCCACCAGGGCGAATGACAACGTACTGCTACCCAATGTATGTGAATGCACGTCAGCCGTGCAAATGAGTGTACGTGTTCGTGGTCCCATGTTTACTGTAACCTGTGCGGGAGTTCGCGCACTGAACGACTTTGCAGGACAGGCGTCTTTCGCGACAACAACGGTAGTAATGGTGGATATGTCGGTTGAAAAAATGCGGACGTCGTGCGACGCCACCGATGAATCATTGAAATGTTCGTGCAGCTTTCCGTTAACCAAACGGCTTACGTAGAAATTCGAACGATCCTGTTGTTTTAATAGCGGATTTCCTAGCAAACTCTTCGTTCGCAACGTGAATCTGGGGTTGCGTAGTCACCAGGTTGATGTTCGAGAGCAAACAGGTGCCCCGATGGCCACCCGTGATATCTCATATATGTGGGATCGGGTACATATTCTGTACCATTGCGTTGTTAAACGAACAATGATCTCCAAATGGAGACCTTCTCGCGACTCTTTAAGGACCATATGGGGTTGTGAGGTCCACGGGCCGCTGGAGGGACAGATGGTTCCAATTTCGAACATGTGATCAAACTCAGCGCGGGCTGCTGAATGATATTAATAATAATAATAATAATAATAATAATAATAATAATAATAATAATATATTTCTCAACGCATTCGTGAGAGACACGCTCGGATGTGCGCGATCATGACAGATAATTACAGGCGGTACAAAGCAACAAATGGTTACATTATAAGACAAACATGAAATCTGCTGACAAAGAAAGCATAATCAGAGAGAAATGGGTTGCGGTTTACGAAAGTTTGATGCACGACTCCAGGAAAAGAAATAGTTCGCACGTTCCAAAGATTCAGTTCAAAAGATGAGATGTTACACAAATGTAGCGTATACAAAGTTATGTAGAAGACGATGTTTCAACTATTGCAGCGTCATGCGGGGAAACACGCAAAATGCAACTCAGAAGGATTAGGCCGTTAGTAGCCGTAATGCGCTGGTTGTTGTTACTAGCTCTGATGTGATTCGGAAGCCTATTCCAAATATAGGAATATTTTACAATGAAGAAGTTGGCGCGTATCTTTTTCCGAGCTAACAGGGCTGGCAAAGTGGAACCTTTGTTTCTTAGGCCATATGGGGAGCTGTGTTGAAAATGAACGGCGAACGCTGTAGTGATGGCGTCCGAGTGTATCAGTTTATACAGAAGTGTAAGATTTAACTTTTAGTCTTCGTAACCAAAGTGGATCAATACCAAGTGATTGACAACGTTCACTATAGGTAAGTGAGGATGAATATCCTAACAAGCTTTTGGTGAATGATCGTTGGAGATTTTCTAAAACAAGCCTATCAGATTTGCGTAGGTGACAGTAAATGAAGGTGCAATACTCGAGTTGAGGTCGAGCACACATTTTGTAAAGAGCCAGCTTCGCATCCGGTAGGCCGAATGTCCTTTTGATACAGCCTATTGTCCTTTTAGTTTTTGCTACCTGAAAGCGTACTTGTTCGGAGAAATTGAAGGAGTTTGAATACCATATTCCTAGATCTCGAACGGTTGTGGCGGTGTCAATATGATGACCATCTAGTGAGACAGACCCATTGGGTATTTGACAACCATAAGTGATAATGTTCGATTTGTTCGCTGAGAACGTCATGAGCCATGTTTTGCACCACGACTCCAATGATGCTAGGTCCTGTCGTATATTTTGTAGACAGAAGACGAGGTTGCCGGGCTGTCGGAATGTGTAGACGATTTTGATATCGTCAGCAAACAGAAAGGGTTTGCCATGTTTAATAACATCGCATACATCATTTATATACATGAGGAAAAGCAACGGTCCCAGAACACTCCCTTGAATCACCCCACTAGTCACTGGTTTTGGTGTTGAGCAGTGCTCTCCTATCCTGACAGTTTGGATTCGGCCTTCAAGATATGATGAAATCCAGCTGTACAAGGGGTCTTGTATGCCAAGAGATGCTATTTTCATCAACAGCCGCTTATGGGGCACACGATCAAAAGCCTTTTGCATGTCTAGGAGTATGACGATCACTGCATTTCCTGCGTCGGCGGCCATCGATATATGGTTTATGAATTCCAACTGACATGTCATGCAAGATCGCTTACTAAGAAAACCGTGCTGCGAAGGGTTTAGAAGGTTTTCTGACCTTAGGAACTCGACAATGGGCACTTTTATTATCCTTTCAAACATTCTTGAACAGATTGATGTGTGGTTGATGGGACGATAGTTACTAACGTCCTGCCTTGAACCACTTTTGTAGCGAGGCATAATGATTGACTTTTTCCACTGGGGAGGGAAGGTGCTTGATAAAAGTGATAGTGTGAACAAATTTAGTAAAAGGATCGGTATATCCTCACCCCTTGCTTGATAGCGACTGGTGGGATACCATCAGGTCCAGGATGGATTGTGGGTTTAATAGTAGCTAATTGTGAGCGGATACTTCTAACGTCGATCGATACATTGCACAGAACTTTAGTTGTTTTCAACGGAGTATTAACGGGTAATACTGTGTTTTCCACGCTAAACGCAGCAGCAAAATGTGAATTGAAGAGTTCACATATTTCACTATGGTCGTCGACAACCGTTTCATCTTTGAGGGTTATAATCTGTATTGAAGGGTCCCTCGAGGAATTTCTCCGACTCATCAGTTGCATTAGTTTCAAGCCTCGCAGGCCGCTGTCCTATCCTGCTGTCATAACTTGCAACAGCGCTCGACATGCTTATTTGTTGGCTGTTGAGGCTACCACCATCTTCGCAGATTTTTCTCCTCAATTCTTTGCTTGTTGATATCTCACCATTATTCCAGTAGTTTCGGTTGTTCTGTGCAGTTTCAGGATCTGCCGCCGGAGCCTGCTGTCAATGGCCATATTCCGCGCTCTGTATGTTGATAAGCGCCACGTGTTTAGTTGTACAAGACGGAAAATCAACGCCTGGATAGTGATTCGGCGTTACAATGTCATTTTCCGTGTTCATGTTCACATACGAATTCATATTTCCGTAGGATCTACTACCCTTGGGCTAACTACTCCTCTGGGTCTCTGAGTTTTTGCAACCAGAGGAAGGATTGATGGTCCGTGCGCACGATAAAACGGTTTGCTCGGAAGATAATGCCGGAAATGTCGTGCGAAGAATATAAGGAATGCATTCCATTTCTTGTTGCACAGTAGGTCCTCTCGCACTTGCTTAAACACCGTCTACCATGAGATATCATCAGTTTCTTACCGTCTTTTCATCGTCGCGACAGAGCTACTCTGGTTTCACTGTCGATCACATCAGTATGTAAAACAAACTCCCCGGCCTTCGGTGACAGGTCAGGAAAAGCTAGTACTGGCGCCGTGCACAGAGCTTCGCGTAGTGATTTAAAGCATGATCGCACTTTTCTGTCCACGTGAATTTCTGATTATTCTGTAATAGTTTGGAGGAGAAGTGGGGATGTGAGCGAAATCAATGATGGAGTGGCGATAATAGGGCGCTAGCCCTAGAAAACTCCTCAGCTTGTTTGCATCCCTCGGCGTGGGTCTGTGCGGATACCCGATGGCAGCCTTTTCAACTTTGACCGATACTACCAACCGGATTGGGAAACATACGGCACCACTTTTTCCCAATTCGCTTTGAGTAGTCAGGGCGCGATTGCCACTTTGACTGCTCAGGTTGCCAGCCTAACTAAGCAACTTCAGGTTTTAACAACGCAGCGTTGGAGGTCACGCTCGATTAACTCCACTCGACGATATAATAGCCGTACAGGGTCGCGTGCACCTCATCAGATGCCACAAAACGCTGAATGCCGATCACTGCTGGTATCACCAGCAATTTGGCAAGAACGCCCGACGATGCCGACAGCCTTGCACTTTTTGTCCAGTCAGCAAACAGTTCAGCCAAATCCTGATGGCTACTGACGCAGCTTGTCCGGCTTGTCGCCTGTTCTTTCTAGAATCTCACTGGTCGGTGGTCCGTTATCTTGACGTCACCGGTGTTGAGTTCAGCGTGATCCCACCTGAAGCCCGCAACTTGAGCAGCTCCAACATTTCTAAATTCCGTGTGGCCAATGGAGACACTATTAAGGTGTTCGGTCAACGCTCTCACATGTTTAATTTGAGTCTTCGCAGGCCCTACCACTGGATCCTCACGATCGCCAAAATCCAAGTGGCACTAATCGGCATCAAACTTCTTCAGCACTTCGACCTTCCGGTATACTATAGATGACGCCTTTTCGTTAACCAAATGGCAAAGTGTACCGTTACTGGGATTTTGAGCGATGAGGCATCCATCGGTCCTGTGCATCAAAGCCCTATAAATCTAAATTCCTCTAATTTTCTATTCTACAAGTATCCGAGTGATTTTCGGCAGTCTTCGTCTCTGCCTGCCATCACAGCTTCCACGAGGCACCATACAGACAGAGCAGGCACGCCGGTATCCGCCAAAGTTCACGGGTTGACACCAAACAAAATGCAATCTCGCGCGTGTTTTGAAAAAGGCCAGTTATTATTGCGTGCAAGTGTATATTACGTTTATATCATTTAACCGCTCAAATTAGCATACTATTTGATCAATTCTGTTACCGTTAATTACTCTGAAACGTTTTGATCATATATCAGTAATTTTTGGAAATATGCGGTTGAAGTCGCCGTCACTCCGGATAGTAGAGGGAAATGCTCCACAGTATAGAAGCAGCATACGATCTTGATTTGGTCCGCGTCTGCCTGTCTTTTTTCCGGATATTTGAGATACTGCCCCCAACACTCTGGAGAACTGTTGGCGCCTTAGGGCCAGGACTCATTCCAGTCAGGATCTTGTTTGACGGAGGGAGTCGTCGATGTACAGGAGGTAGGTATTTTCAGCATTAACCGTGGGTCTTGCTGGATAAACGTGAACGCGCCCGGCGTCAACAGAGCTGGACGTGGTTTGCTTTTCAGTATTCTTCTGAGCGGACAACGTAACAGTGTTGTTAGCTGCAACTTGCTCATCTACGGAATTTGTAGAACATTAGAGGTTGACGATCAAGTCAAGGAGATCGCTGGCTTTGTGACTTGAGTTGTTTACTCGGGGAAATATTGGTTCGTAATATTTCCCTTTGGAGTGGTGTCTTGTCACCAAACACTTTTATGGACTTAAAATTTGTGGCACGCATAATTTGGTCTCGTCTGTTGACGAATTCGTTCGCTACAAATTCACTGTGAACTGCAGTAACAGTGGACAGCATTTTTGCTGTACTTTCTTTGCGAAGTCTTAAGCAGTGGCACTCCTGGTCTTCCATCCTACCAGCTTTGAGTAAGACTCTTTTCACGGTCAACAAAGGTATTCTGTCAGGTATGTTAAATACAACCACTTTACTTGCACAGCGTAACCGTTTGTGCAGTTCCGTAGCTATTGTGTCAATAAAAGTCCAGCAGCTACAGAATCTTTATGACTAGAAGTAGTCTCAGGACGGGTGTTATTTGAGGCACTCAAAATGCTAACTATCGGATCCAGCTGGTGCAAAGTTTCGGTGAGCTCTTCATACTTACTGTGTAGTTTTGCCATTGCAGCCTCTAAGTCAGTTATTTTTCTAACCTGATCCGAAAATACATCGGTAATAGGAACTGAACACAACTTGGTGTTGTTCCTTCCTTGTGAGGGTTTAATATTGGCCGTTGAGTTTATCGCTTTAGCAGCAGATTTTGGCTCCTTAGCAATAACAGAAATGGAGTAGGTGTTGGACTTGATGTCTGGGGGTTTTACGCCTATTTTTGTTGTCATCATGCCTTTTCGCATGAGGCTGATCGCGTGGCGACGGACAATTTTTGAAGCCTAGCTGACTTGGTGGGCCTTATCGTATGATATTTTTAAAAGC
>LOND01021445.1:0-12456 GCA_014220965.1 Paragonimus kellicotti
CCAATTGTATTGTTACACTGAATTAACTTTCATTATAATGATTGGATTCATCAGCATTTCCCATTTGTATGCATTTGGTACCAATCTGGTAAAATTCCAAGTTGAACATTACCAACAATTGATCGCAGCTCTCGCATTCCCATTGACAAATAACCAAATAACCAAATCCCCGACTACTCATCAGTAAGCTGGTAAAATTCCCCATATCCCTCAATCCTGAACAAAGCCCGTAAGTTAAATAAGATGATCCTGGCGGATTTGCGCCTAACGCTTCTACAGCTAAACGCTACTAAGCATCTCCTAAACCACATCCAATGATAGACGCCAATCACCTCCAGTCGACAGAACTAACAAAATGCTGCAACCAAAACAATATTGTACTAATATTGATTCTGTTAGTTGCAGTGTACAACTGCAGATTGTGTTCTTTTCACGTAACAGTTATGAGGTCAGGCGGAATGACATCAGGTCTCTGGAATCACTATATGTGAATCGCCAAAACAAGTATCACCGCGTGCAAGTAGTTGGGAGATATTCAATCAATATCTACCATCATAGTCCTAAGTTGTCTTATTAGTAGGCAGCTGAAGTAGAAGTACGCAAAAATTGCTCGCTTAGATGACATATTGAGGGAACGAGTTCGAATGTTAGAGAGTTCCTACTGTCAAACTACTGGAAGCTAGCTAGTTATTTTCCCTCATCGTTGACTGAGGAAATTAACATTGATAGCACCGCATGTCAACAAATAACCCCCAATCATTTCCCACTTATTCAATGGCGCAAATCCCGACACTCTTATGCACAGAAACCACAGAAGACCCATACACCGGTGAGTTTTGTTGAAAGAATTCGGTGTCTGTTATTCAACTGCTTGCAGTATGATACCTTTTCAACTGATGCCAATTGGTGAACTCAGTGAAACCCATTTCAACACTGAGGGATGCAATTTGACGGCCACGAGCGAATACAGCAAACCACACATGGATGACGGCACAAGTAGCAATTGTGACAGTCGCAAGCAAAATGTGGCATTTCAACATTAATTAAGTGAACAGATGTATACCATGTTCTGTGTACACATAATTGTGACGAATGCATGTGGTTGCGTGGTTCAATAGTCCACTATACTGATATGTAGCAGAAGTGATTGCAAACAAATCTGGTCGTTCAGTGAGTGCCATTTATGTTATCTATGCAGTCCATTGTATGTACATAGGCAACATTCAGTAATCGCAGATAATATCGAGACATATGTAAAAGAACAAATTATGTATGATGTAACCACTAATGATTACTCACAGTGGTTGCTGTTACATTGAATTGACCTATCTAGTATGATGCAAACCGACCATTGTTGAAATATCAAAAGTACTCCAAATTAACTTGTTCATAGATCTATGAATTTCCACAAGTGATGAGGCATCCTCACCCGAACACAGAATCGGTAATGAGGAGGTTCTGTTCAACAACTGGTAAATGATTAGTGAACGATTGTTGTGTAGCTAACATCATCAATGTTGAATTCATAGACATGAAGAAAATTCACACAACCCCGATTTTCGGTGGTCCGGACTAGCATGTTAATGATACGCTTTGTACTTTCATGCGACATGAACGGAAACATCAGTGTATGGAGAGACACGCTTTTCAATTGTGTTGACAAGCGTAGGTGTATATTTATGAAGACATGTTTGCCGAAACTGTGCGTTACTCACAAACTGCTATCACCAAAACCGAAAGGAAGACGAGGACAGTGAATGCGATAGCACGTAACATGGGCGACGCAATTGTACTCAATCTGGATGACGCTAATCAAGTTTAGACGAAATGAGAAGCGGCCGCACACAGCGGTACAGCATTCGGTGTGGATTCTGATCAAAGTAGTTGACTAGAGAATGTGAGGATGATTATCTTGTGTAGAGGCAGGATATTTTCGATTCGAACTAAGATACGACAGAATGAATGTTAGAACTCGTCTACAGTAACCCAATCCCTTAATTAGACCGGTCCACTACTGGGGCATGTTTATCCACATTTGATGTGTGTACACGATCCGAACACTTTTACCAAGCATTTAAAATGTGATTCGTGAATGATGGTACGTAACAAATCCTGATCCGAAACAAATTTGGGAAAATGTGGATTGTCGCGCAGACTGATACATGACAGTTTGCTACCATGGAATATGAAAGACTATATACGGCACATTGTCCCTGCTCAATGTGCTGAATAATAAGTAGCGATGTCTGGCTGCATTTAAGTGTGCGAAAACCGCAAATAATGCACAACCGTAGCTCAATGTGAACAGGACTGGAACTACAATGTGACGTACTATATGAAGATTTCTGTAATGAACTCTCGATACAGCTGAAGTACCACATCACTCGCAAGTTAGATAGTACAGAGCATGACGAACGTGGGAGATGAATGACCACGTGTACATAAGCTTGAAGGAATTATCAGCTGGTCAGCAACTGTCCGTCAAAAGCTTAATGTATAACTTTTCCAAACATCAGTACAATTGTCACGTATCTTGCTTTTTCACGGGAGTTTATTTCCCTCTGCAATATATCATCCCTCTGCTTCATGTCAAATTACGATCAATAGCACCCTGTGAGTAAAACCTTCATTCTGCCGAATCTCATGAAAAATGAAAACGTTTGTATGTGTGAAATCGTGTCTCCTATAAAGGAATATATCATAACTATTTTCAAAATGTTCTTTCATTTCTTATGTGTATTGCATTTTTTCTGAGAGAGTAAAGTGTAATATCTTAACTGATTCATGATAGAAGATCATTGCTTTGCGATTTCCTAATTCTAGCATACTGAAATGAACTTGACTTTATCTTGCTTTTCAATGTAGGGGATAGTAAAGAGTCAAGTGAGTCAACCGAAAGCAAAATCAGTCGTATAACCTCATGAAAATGGTTACTACATTAAATCGAAACCTGTTAATTAACTTGACTATCCTATCTACGGTCATTGATTTCAATAGCATCTAAGGGCATTGCGCTCATCTTCAGTTAAGCTGGTCTGCATTGCACAGTTCCCGTCGGATTCGGTATTACTGGTGTCACTAATAGTTCCCCTAATTTTCAACGAACATGAAAATGGTCTTACAACTGCTGGAAATTCTCAGTAAACTTTCATGCTCACGGAAAAATGTCCATAAAAACAAATACGTGGAGTGAGTATTCGTAAACGAGAACAAATCTATCAGTTTTGTAAGGTTAATTAAATTTAGTCAGAAGGAAAACGAAAATCGACAACAGTTCAAAACTGGAACTTGACAGCAAACTTAAACTTAACGTCAACAGTACAACATTCATGAAAAGCAGAATGGCCGGTAGCTGAATACCGATATTCTCAAATAGTGACAAGAAAATTACATAGAATCAAGACTGGTCTTGATCATGATCAAGGTTGAGAAAATATTAATAATTTCGTGTGTCCCAACTGTTTCTCTTGATGTAGGAAAAGCATTTTTTGAAAGTAAGCACAAATGAACCACTGCAGACATATGTGAACAATTCGCACCGGTGTTTAGTGATTGTTACTATTCTTGAAACAGATGTTTTATTTTTGAAGAACGTTATTTGAAAATACAACCATATTTTCTGACATTTTACCTCAACTGATCTGCTTAATTCGAAACTATAAACGTATTCAAAATACCAAGTCCCGTGGATGACAACATTCTGCTTCGTTAGTTGGTGCTTAGTTGTGAAAACTAGTTGCAGACTCTACGGAAATCCAGGCTTATCTCAAGCAGATATGCTCATACGTAGTGTGAAGATTGTTAACACGGGCACCATGTCACGAATCTCATTAGCGGTAGATTGCAGTATGTAGAAAATTTTCGTGGAGGCAATTTTCTTCGAAGTGGTTTCAATTTGGACCAACAGTGTTGGGATGGTAGAGGGCGAAGAGTTTCTTGGTCAATATCGCCACAACTGACAGTCAGCGCAACAAGCTTCATTAGCGCCTGAATGTCCATACTCACTGAAAGCTGTGAGGAGAGGCCATGACTCAATAACAGATGGTCATTTCTCACAAACGAATATCATCAGTTAGATCAAATGGTATGAGAATAAAATATTGAGTATTTCATTATCGAATAGCAACATTGGGCTCAGTGCGATAGAATTATAGAACGTTATTTGACGCAATCTATGGTGATGGGAGTGTGATGATTTGATGAAGAACATTTTTTAAAAATTATGGAAAGTTGAACCGATGTACTATAAGATTAAGAGTGCCAATTGAGTGACTATAAGAATCGCTTCATTAGAAAGATGATAATAAGTTTTATATTACGAACAAAAATAAGTGTGCGACAGCTTTAGTAATTTGGATAAAACTCAACCGTGATAAACCTGGACTTCAGCTAGGTTCAAACCAGCAACAAAATGAGCATGCCCAAACGCGACAAGCACTTCTTTCAGTTAAGGCAGTAGGACACCTAAGGAATCCTGCCGCAGCCCACAATTCTTTATCGGTCTTCTTTTCTACAGCCAGTACAGTTATGGGGGTTCTGTCAGAACGTGTCATGAAACAAGCCGCAAACTCGAAAGAACGATGATCAAACAATGAGACTGAAATTGACACCACGACTCTCACGACCAGCACAATCTGCAGTACACCAGTGTCATGAAGGCGAATGCAGAAGCTACGGTTAATCGTCGATCGTTAACTTGACTTTCAGGATCAATCTAAACATTGGCATTCCATCGAAACAGCTCGTTCATCATATCGTTACTTATAGTTTGAATATTTTGTCTAACATTCTCAACCTGTCTATCGGAAATTCGATACATATTGATTTAATTTAATGTTGATTAGAAACTACGACTTGTGATAGCACCGTGTATATGATATCAGCAAATCAGTATTACACCTGATGCAGAGGTATCAGGGCTTCCTTCGTGAGAACAATGTGCATGTCTGCCGTCGAATACTAATGCTAGAATTGACCGGGGTATTATGTTAAACCTTCCGATGCGTATTTGTCAGTAGGGCGATGGTGGACTGACTGCAAATATCCGGGGAATTTATACTGGATCCGTTGAGCAAGGCCCATTTATCAAGTCATGCAATTAGTTCCAATTTGAAAACACGGAGCACTGAACGTTGAACAGTGTGAAATTATCGCTAGAATCTCCGAGAAGCTTCAGCTAACGATAGCTACCAGAGTTCTATTGCAATTGAATTGGGAGCAGTTTTATGACAAACTAAAACATTGCATGACATTTAGCACTGTCTAGAATTAGACTACACTGCATAACTGGTTGACGGAAACTGACCATTCTGAATAGTAATAATGTTTACATTAATTGCCTTATCATAGATTAAACTGGAGACATTAGCATATTCCGCTCATATTCAGTTTGGTAGCCCTGGTAACAACCGTATATTTTCTAACCGGAAGGAAAGCTTGTGACCTAACTAAACTATATGTAGATGAACCGCCACCAATGTACGTGTATCCATACGCTGATCGTCAACCCGAAATCACATCGAGTCGAAATAATCGGCAAAAAGCAGTAATTAAAACATGGTTGAAATAGTACTGACATCGTTGCTTTCATTCTGCTTGCTCTCCAATTTGTGTTAAACGCGTCGCATTTTCAAAACGAAGCCGAATGGCAACCTGTTGCACGATGCCCAACACGAACTGTCAAGAACAAGCGCTATCGCATGCGAGTGGTTGAAATGTTTACAACAAACCTGTGTTGAAATAGTTCCTAGTAAGCAAATGAGCCCGAAGTTTGAGTAAGATTGTTGAAAACTGATAACTGTAAATGACGTACTGAAGAAACGAGCACAATGAATAGAGATTGTTTATTACTGAGCCCTGGACACCTTCATGCGAATAGATGTTATATCATAATCATTGCTCAATCGCTAGCCCTGTAAATTATCCTTGATAACATCGCTTGTAAAAAATTACTCAGAAACCGTTCCTCATTTATTCACCGGTTTAAATCTTCGAACTCTCAGCCGCAGGACTTCCGACATTCTCAGAAAGTGAGTTTGCAGAAACAATTCACTGTCTGTCATTCAACTGCCTACAGCGTGATATGATTGTGGACCAATGTGACTTGATGAGCTCAATACAATCAACATCCCCAGTGAGGAATGGGAATTTGGCGGACACGGACATGAGTAATAAAGCATATATGTAATACAGCGCAAGTAATAATGGCGGTCGTAGCCAGTGAAAAAGTGGCATTTCAATCGTTAATCAGATGGATTGATGGAAAAACAGTAATGCATGCCGACCTAAACATGAAGTCGTTAGTGAGATATCTCCGCAAAACAACTGTTACATCTGACTGAATAAATACGTAACTCATGGTTACACGCGCCGCATCCGCCAACGGACGAACTCAGAACCAGCTGCAAGTGGTTTCCTTGCTATTATCAACACACGATGTTCGTAACATTGGTTATCATTATGGGGTATTCCGTACAAGGTGCGATTGAGAAATATTTGTGGGATCAATATTTCGTGCATCTTGAATTACCCTGTCTCATGGCCAACCGGTAAAAATATTTCTCGTCATTGTCGTGAACATAAACATCTTTCACAAATCAATTAACGAGTAACTTTTGAAACACAAACTCTCGACATTAAATGACACAGATTAGTCAACAAACTAGATTGCACATTAGATCAAGCAAGTGAGCGAAATCGATCGTGTATGTATCTGTTCCAATAAAACCAGGATTCTTGTCATTCTAGTGGAGTGGAGCCCTGAAACACCATTTGATTAAACCTGATCGGCATTGGTCTGAACACTTGCACTAACGTCTATTGGTAAACGGTGAGATCTGTACAACCTTCGACCTTTCTCCAACCCAATTATGCCTGTTAACAATGTTAGTGCGGACCGCCGCAACAACACACTCAAAACTGTCTACAAGTGGCTGAACAGGTAAAATGCAGGGGAGCCGTAATGAAGTACGGATATTTCATCTGGTAATTTAAACCTACGGAGTACATATAACTCCATATGCGAGATAAATACACTGTCTTCCGATCGGATCCCCAAATTGAATTAGGTTTGTTTATTAGTTCTTATCCCAATATATATTCGCCCCAACCGTTTGTGTCAGTCAGCTTTCCATTCAATTCGCATCAGTTGCTACCTACTCTACAGTCCATGCGGAAGTTTTCAATAACCATTGCATGTGAAACAAAGACTACATGCACACCAGTAGTTTCATTCACATCCATTCTATCTAGCTTACAGGATTTTCGATCAACCGAATGCTTGGCTTTCGCCGAAGGTATCTCGTGGTTGTTCACCTGACCTCATTTGCGGGCTAAGGTTGTTTGCAGCCGACATTGTCACCAATGATTAGATTTGACCAATGAGAAAGTGATCTGTATTGATTGCCGTGTCAGGCGAGGTCAAACATTCGTTGGAGAACAGTCATTCAAGACTAGTCGGATACTGGTCCGCCAACACGGTTGAACATTCTGTTGGGTGATGCCAACTGACGGTCAACATGAACACAAACACATTCGCTGAAAGTCACCGAACACACTCAAAAATCTCTCCGAGCAATGCATTTTGGCAGCTGAATAATACAAATTATCGTGGATTCTCAGCTACCTCAGAATCTCACAACGTAAACACAATAGTTTCGTCTTACCTTTCATGTTCATTGCGGTAAACGAGTAATGCTAGGCTCAAAATGACATGTCACTTCACGTAGCATCCCAAATCGTCATATGACCGATAGTTAACCTGCGTGATCCAATGTCGGTTACACAAACTCAATCCTCTACGAGACTAAGATATAGATCCCATCACGGTGTCTAGCAAAACAACACGGCTATTTCGTTCGCGCATATCCACACTAACTCGGAATCCGGCAACTAACAACCTGTTCTAAAAACTTCACATACGCCATGCTACTCAACATACATACATACCAGCGTGTAATCCATATCGTCTGTTGGAGTCTCCATCAACAGCACCAGTATTTTTGTCTTCATGAGACGTGATCTACAGATTCATTGTCGTGCTGATCAGTGGATGCCGTCTGACCTGTTTCGTATTTTAGAACAGCAAGCAGCGGCTAACGGACCTGAAGGTGAGTTGTGCTCGAACAATATATCCAATATTCACAGATCTCCTGTTGTGTGATTTGTCTATCAGTAGATGAGAACACAGGCAATTCGAACTCCACAGAATTAACGAACGGTCCGCAGGAATAAACTTGTCCAATTTTACGGGCACGTGCTATGCATGTTCATTTGAGATTGTTATTTGCCCATACCCTCAAACTGTTTACAGCTTCAACATGTAGAATAGTATCAGGAGTAATGTTCACGGTTTTAGGCATTATTTGGATCGTAGTTCGTTGTTTGAGTCGCCTGAGTTAACACCTATGTCCATTGTTTATAGTAGATTTGATGGTATAAGTTACCGGTTCTCCATGTTGCAGATTACTGTGCCCAGCTTTCCTTACCCGAACACTGCTCGTACTAGTTCACTAATACATACGACTAGTATGTTTTCCAGGTCCATTTGTCAGATGAATCTTGATCGGATGTAGAACAGCAAATGTCACGGTGTTCCTTCAAGACCGACTTTCAGGAGATCTCTTCTAAATGTTCACACTCGACTATGATCATTTCAAATAACTATACTGAATCCGCTGATCACAAACAATTCCAGCAAGCCATGCGAGCGTTTCAAGTTAGAATGTGAAAGAGCAGTCTGTGAACTAATTTGAAGACAACGAGAAAACCATTTCGAGGTATTCCGTATAACGCACTTTCCGACCGCAATCGAAAGTGTCAAAGCAAGTCTGCCGATAATGACATTCTGACCGTGTTGAACCTGGGAGTTTGTATTGAAGCATACTCGATGCTGAGTTTACAGCGACAACATAGAGCAGCTCACCTAATCATCTACCCCCATCAAGTGTAAACAAACGCCTACGCGTGATTGCTTGAATATACAGTGTTTAATATGTAGGCTATTGTAACTACCGAAACAGCATTAGTAGACCGTACCGTTTCATTGCGCAGTAGCATGCATGGGCAGGAGAATGAGTGATAATCACTTCGACAAAAGTCGGGAATAAGTGCGGGCAATTACCGGTGTGACAACGAATGTTTTATACAGCCAACTATTCAACAGGTCAGCGACGCGTAGACCCCAATTAAACAGCTGACCATTTTGTTGTTCACGATCACATTAGGACATACATGCTCATTGTCGGAATTGCATAGGAAAGCATGATTTTGTGAATGTGAGCTGATGTGCGCAAGTTTATTTTGCATGGTGTCTACACTCACCACTAATGTTTGTTCGCCGATAGACGTGAGTAGCAATTGATAACTGTCCATTCTGGACAGCTCATTTGAACAACCACATGCGAAGTTTTGCTAGTGTTATTTCTAATTTTCTATCTTCTGCAATACTGAACTTTTCTGTCGCATGATTCAATGCATCCTAGACGGGGCACCAGTAATTCCCCTCAAGTCAACAAATAAGACCACGTAGTCTGCGCTCTCCAGGTGGTCAGGAAGAGCGTCGAGGATTTGACAAGAAGAGAATTAATAGCGGGATGACGACAAAGGCACACTGAGAACTAGAGTGAATAGAAGCGTAGAAATGTGTTCTCCGTAACGTATTCACGGACGATGTGAGAGGAATGAGTTGTCAGAAATAACCACCGGATGAGTAAACGTGCTGAAGCTAGTCGCATAAAATACGTGAGGCGTGGAGTACAGAAACAGTTCTCAGAAGGAAATTATTACAGAAATGGTAGAAGCTATGGATACGTCAAAATTAGAGAACTGCGATGTCTTACCGTTCGGGCGTACAGAACGAAGAGTGCTATGGAGAATAGATGACATTTCAAGCAGCCATCAAGCTGGGGAAAATCGAACTGTTGTCGTTCGAAAAAGTAGGGCTATTGACCATTGGAAAGAAGTTTGTGAAAAACACGAGTGTTAGCAGATGTGACGAAAATGGAGCAATACTCTGAACATTATGTGAATAATTTGGACTTCGGGATGTTTGTCAACCGAGCGACTTGCAAATTTCGTGGTGAGTATTCTGCATTGAGGAATGAATTGCGAAAAATGGAAACGAAGCCGGATGATGCTGCGTAAGATTTGTTGGAATCAGACAGTCTAGGTTTGGTGCAGAACGTTGCAGGCAGTTGACTGCTCCGCACAGATCGGTGGAGTCTACGGAAACATCGGAATCATAATATCCTGGATGGAGGTAGGTGATCGATTTACAGGGTGACATCCAGCTGGACCGGAGAAGCTGTATTTGTGAGTATGGTTTGCACACGTTAGGCATGAGGTGGCAGTGGTGAACGGCTAAGGCTGGATGACATACGCTTTGATACTTCGGCGTGAGGATTGGAAGTTCGACAGGGTAATAAATGACTCCAGGATTCGGTAGGTGAGTGTACCGAGACGAGTTGTTATGACTTTACCAGATCTTGGAATCACCATCTGAAGACCACTATTTTCTGAGGAAATTGGTTGTACATGTTGGGAGTAGGTGGTGACTTGGAATTACACAACGAATTATTTGGTAGCCAGCAAATGTTGTCGGACTGGGTGGTAGCTATATGAGTTGATGTGTTAAATTAGGACTACAAGGAAATGATGGTGCGTTGGTCGGACGGATACGTTAAAGCATGTGGTTGGGAGCAATAACTTCCGTTGTGCATAATAGACGATTCGTTTTAATGAGAGCAAATATCGCCAGTATTTGAGAAGTGAATTGTGGGGAGTGAACACGATGAACACAGATGGCAATTAGTCTGATGAAATTTGGGCATCTGTTTTCAGTGAATCGTGTATGGCAGATTTCAATCTGAGAATGTACATAATTTTAATTGGCAATCCCTGTTCCGACTGCAGTCTCCCGACTACGATAGCATCTGCTGCTCTTAACAGACAAATAACTCACTTCGCCCTGACCTACGCGTATACACTCAGAAAAGTTCAATCATCAACGTTCAAATTGTTCAAGTCCGTCTGCCAACTTTTCATAAATGAGTGAACAGCGTTTGACAATCGCAACTTCACACCAGGCATGATAATAATGCAGACCATACTTCAAATATCTTATTTCACTTACGCTTGTTCATCATTATTCCCGGTCGCTATCGCGAGAGGACCAACATTTGGTGGATATCCGGTTGTAAACAATCCGGTCCTCGGTGGAACTCAATTACGCAACGGGATCGGCGTTTGAACAAATACATATCGATAATACGTTTTGACTGTTCAGTAGTGGCTTTAGTCGATTGCAACGTAGGATGCTTCGGAAAACCTGCCTAACCGACATTCTCTTGGATCTTTCGGAGTATTCTGTGTGAAATAAGGCGATGGGTTGTAGGCTGGTGGGAATTCCTAATGTCTGAGATATCTCTACATCATCCCGACGCGTTCTGCTCTCGCCGCTGCATTGAGTTCAACTGAAGCCAAGATTCTTCATAAATATGTCACATTCAAATTAGCAGATCTGACATACTACATGTCGACACTTATGTAGTTGTGCATAGTTCACCCCTATACGTTTCCAAGAGGGACAAGTTGTTTTTAGGCATATCCTGTTTTCTACAATCATCCTGAACCGATATAACCTATGAAGTATCTCCTTGGAGAAGTGCGTATCCTGGATGACTCCGAATTTGTAACCTCAGTGCCGGATTGGTCACAAATACCGCATGAAATACAGCGTTTATTAAACGGACTTATGTGCCACTCCGTTGCGCATCAATTCATATACTATCCACGGAACGTCTCATATCGGTTCAGCTGAACGAATACGCGTTCAGTCTACGCAACCTATTTATCGTCCGATATACAGAGATGATGATGAAAGAGGATTTTCTACTGAAACAAAACCAGTCTAACGGTCGCCTTGTTTCCAATTGGTCATGTCAGTCGGCATTATTTCGGGACGTTTAAACTCTTTTTCCCGTGTTAACCCTTTACAATGTTCAAGTCGAAGGAGTCTTAAAAAACGAAATATAATGCACCGTATGCTGCGTTCTGTTGAGTTAAGCAAATGTGGATTGACGTCAGTGAATACAGCATATATCTGAAATATTTCACCATCCGTTTAGCAACAAGTTATTGTGCAGTGCCGTTTTGAGCTTATATTGAGTTGTGCCGCGCACGTGTTTTTTCTATAAAAAAACACACGAGAACTTCATCCCCGAAGACTTTAACAACATGTTTATAAATGGCTTGACTCTCTAAAGACTTCTCCTAACGTATCCAGCCAGAAGCTGGTCTTATGTGATGGAAACACTACCAACTGCACACATTTGACAATCCAAATGTTAGGAACATAAGCACAGTTGGTTTCAGTCAGATAGCTTGATCACTGAAAAGATATCGCTAGTCATTATCGACATGTCGATTCATCGTTTGTCATTCAACAATCAGCAACAT
>LOND01021453.1:0-11064 GCA_014220965.1 Paragonimus kellicotti
GAACTCGGAATTTTGAAATCCATGGCAATGACGAACGGTGAGATAAATTGGGCACAACATGCCATAATCCCTACAAAGCATCATCCAAGGCAGCCATCCTCCTTGAGTGATCACAGTGCCATGAATGAAGCTCCCCTGGTAGACAAAATAGTCATTAAACCATCACTGGAACAGGATGACCGTTTACTATTAGATTTGGATTTTACTTTACTGGTTCCCGGAAGCTGTAACCAAGTCTCCAGTCCGAAATCTCCAAAAGGCAGCACGCTCCTTAAGTACACTCAGCCTCGAGTGTGATTCAGTGGGCTTAAGCTATCACTTATCAAAGTCTGCATTCGCAAATATGAAAAATCAGTTCCTCGCAACACATGAAACTTCTCCACTCGCTCCCGTAAACCATGTGCCACCTTTTTGTCGTGCGTCATCGCCTGCGTATCCTGAGATTGCCTTGAGGGAAACTTCTCCCGATCCCCCCAAATGATTGTTGAGATGTTCAGACAGTATTAAACGGCGGTCTACGAAGTGATTCAGCCGAACTAGCATCCTATGGTTTTGCAGTGAAACTTTGACCTACTCATGTCAGCCGACTCTTTCTTGTGCTGCATATTCAGGACCTCTTACTTGAGGTTAATTCTCACAACACAATAGGAACAGATGCGACCCATTCTCGGATCCTCAAAGAAGCAGCCTTTTGTCTCACAGAGATCCTTCACAATCCCTCCGAAGTAACACACCTCTTGAAGCATGGAAGACCACTATCAAATTTACATTGGTACCGCTTGACCAGCACTCTTCTGCTGGGTGTCAACCGATCACCTCACTTGCAGACCAGGTAAGATAATGAAGCGTTTTTAAAGTAGTCCATCCCTAGGCATTTCTTCTCCAATAAACTTAATCTTTGTCCAGCACGACTCTACTCTTGGCCAGTCACGCCTAACCGACATGCCTACCTTCACGCTGTTCCTGAAAGACGTCAAAGACAGACGCTATCATCTTTCATTTTGCCCAAGCTTACCGCCGAGTCCCACACGATCCCTGTGTACATAAACCAAGCACAGATCCTGTGTTCGATGACGTTTTTCGTTGGCGACAGAACTTTTACAGTGAGAACCAGGTCGGATCTATCTTCTTCCATGATATACATACCAATGACCGTCTCGACCTTATTTCCAACAACGCCCTCCTCCATGCTGACGGCTTAGTAAAATGGAATGCTGATGATTCCAGTGCACAATAGACTGATATAGACAGTATTAGGTGCTGACCAGATGACTGAAGTCTGCATTTAAACCGCAGCAAATGTACACAAAGATGTCATTCGAAGAAGACTTCGGGTACCTATTGGTGATAAACCGCGCATACAATAAAACAGAGATCTCGAAAGTTGGCTTGAAAAAGGCCGAGGAATTTGGATATGATCCAGTTTATTCTCCTATCACCAATAGAGGGCCGTTGAAAAGCAATCTTGGACCCTCGAAATGATGACACGATTACTTACTCGCAAAAAGAGGCATTTTTGTCAAACGCTTTACGGGATCTATATGACCGTTGCTGGGTTATGCCAATCTGGTCTTGTACACTGACACGAAGAAGCAAATACTCACCAAGTAACCTATATACTCAGGAGCCACCAGAGATGGTCACGGGCCTGTGACAGCACTTCCACCAGCCTTGTCATCAAATTCTCGATTTTTATCCACTTACGTATCAAGCATTCCATAGTGAATTAATCTTTACACTTTTTTTAAAGTGGAACACGCGCAGCGATTCTAAATTCAGCAGCTGACAACTGCTGAGGAGGTCGCAAGAGGCTCTACAAATCTCAATTTCGAACCTTTCTTAGGCAAAAGTTCTTTTCCTACAGGATTAAGCCCGTAGTGTCACCAACAACTAAAACGACCTTCCATTAAAAGTTGTAATCCGCTTCTCTGTTGACCACCCGAAAGTTATTAGATCTCCACACACCTAAGTCATCTTTGGATTGCCGACTAACTGCAGCGCACATGTGCGCCGGGTCCCCACTGTAAACTTCAATATGCGACCATTCGTGAAGCCATGGATTACTCAACACCATGTTACTTCACTACCCACCAAAATCTGCAACAGCAGTTGCGGTTTAGAACGCCAAAAGTTCCGGACGATCGGTGTCTCAATAGGGCGACTTCGAAATCAATACATCAAACTGGTCCGAGATCAACTGGATTTCCAGCGACGCTTAACACAGCGCCTCATTGATGATCCCAAAAGCCTATTTGAATCTATTTCAAAGACCCGTAAGATGAAAGCTGGTGTGCCCTAGCTAACCGACCCATAAGGGCTTACGAGCTCAGATGGCGGAACTTCTGAAGTTCTAGCCGACTCCTACGGCACTGTGTTTGCAAACAGCATGCCGAACTGTTCTGCGACAAAAAGTTTTGACATTACTGGTGAGATTTCCATGGTAGATACCACAGTGGACGGTACGCTAAAGATGCTTTGAAAGATTAAATTTACACATTCCGGACCAAACATTATAATTTTTGGATATATATGTTCGGATATATATATCCATGTTACGACTCCCCTGATAGAGAAAGGCAAGAACAAACGCAAAGACCACGAGCAGTATCTCTATCACGAACGAACGCAACGATATCGCAAAACTGCACGAAAATCAGAGCGCAAATATCGGAACCCAACTCTCGCAACTTAGAACCCCCAACAAGTAAGGAGGAAGACGGCCTCCAGGCGGTCTACGTTTGCTGCTTAGCCCGGATGCAAAATATTGTGCAGCGGCTTCATTTATAAGTTTTGAGCGGCCTTGGGCCTAGGCCACTCAACGGACCAATCAGAGGCGAGCGCGAATTCTCGAATTTTCGAGAATTCTGGCGGGCATTCAAATTCCCAAAAATAAAAAACCATTCCTCTTGATAAATAAAGCGAACTCATGGGAAAGAATATCTTTTTCCAACAACCCCCATTGGTCCTTGCTCATGAGGCAGTTCAGTTGGCGTCGCGATAAGCATCTCGTTTACACAGCCTATTGCTGTAGGAACGGTACCCGGATGCTGGAAATCGGTGAATATCACTCCCGTCTTTAAAGGTGAATAGTACAACAAGCCTTGTAACCCTCGTCCGATTGCCCCTATCTTGTGTCAAAAATCCTCGAAGCGTAGGTCATTGACACGCTGTCTAGCTATCTATTATCACGAGGATTTTCTTCTGGGACGAGAAACATGGCTTTCTCGGCGGCCGCCTGTGAACTGCGACTTTGTTGCTAACTGTGAACCAGTGGGCCACTGCTGCTGATTTTGGGGAGGGGTTGACGCTGTATATCCTGACTTCGCCAAGTATTTCCATCGTGTCTTACTGGCCATGCTCCACTACTCAGGTGCCAGGAGTACCCTTCTCTGTTGGCTCCAGTCTTATTAAGTAAGCCGTTGTTATCGTGTGCAGTTGAGTTCCACTCTACTTTTAGCTAGATTCAGCAACAACGGAGGTCCACAAGGATCCATTCCGAGGTCACTACTTCTCCCCATCTTTATCAGTGACCTGCTTCATGAAGTGTCCTCTCCCTTGATGACTTTTGCGGACGACATTACAATCCAGCGTGTTTTCCGCGATCGCTCACATTATTGCTCTTCAGGCCGATATTAGCGTCCCTTACCAAGGGTCTAAGGCGAACCTCATCGAGTTCAATATCGGCAAGTGCAGTTATGCATTTTAAACATCTAGCATAGCCTCCCTCACTCCCTCGGCGGGATACCGCTCCTGGTTACGAACAGAGGGAGAAAGACCTTGGTATTACTGTGTCGCAGACTATCTCGAGTTCTAATACTGAGGCAAACGCCAAGAGGGCAACTAACGCACTAGTCTTTCTAAAGCATCTGTTTGAGAAATTTGGGCGATCGCGTTTCAAAAACCCGTAGGGCAGCTTTATCCTCCCTCAACTCAAATAAAGGATCCTGTTATGGCCTCCTCAACTCCAGAAAAACAGATCTATTTTAGAAATTGTTCAGAGGCAGCTCGTCTGATGGGTGAAAAAGCTTACTTCGAGTGGATTCATTAACTAGATCTCTTCTCACTGGAATACCGTGACAGGGGGACGATCTAATATTGGCATTCCTGAGTGTCATGTTTCGCTGTCAAATAGCTCATACCTGGTCTCCACCTGTATTCACCCAAATACGGACTTACGTGACTAGCAGGGATAGGTCTGCGTCTGCTTCCGTCTATTTCAACAGTTCGATTGACTTAACGGGTGGCAGATGCAAGTACAAAGCGATAGCTCATACCTGGTCTCCACCTGTATTCACCCAAATACGGACTTACGTGACTAGCAGGGATAGGTCTACGTCTGCTTCCGTCTATTTCAACAGTTCGATTGACTTAACGGGTGGCAGATGCAAGTAAAAGCGACAGCTCCTGATGGTTCCGATTTCCCGCACAAGGAATTTCTCCGCTAGAGAGATAATTACAAGTCAACTTCACTGATTGTACTAGTAGGTGGATGCAGTGGAGAACTAATATACATCCATCTCTACTATTCAAGTAAGCCCGCATGTGGGTAAATATACGTAATGACTGAGTATGAGCTGCTTGACAGGGCATACACATGTGACTATACGCAACAAAATAGGCCAGGACTCGAATCAAGAAATGGAATGGTGATCCAGGCGGACCGTGGACGCAGCCATTGTCGTGGCACTCACAATTCAAGCAAGAGTTCCAGGCACTTCAGACTAGTGCCGAGAAGTCCTGGTTAAGTTCAAGTCAGCTGTACTGAATATGTGGTTCTAAGGTTCTATGGGCTGAACCAGATTTCCTTGCCAGACGGGTAATGGAGACGGACGAGGAGGTGGTATCTGCATTGGAACACGAAAAGCAAGTTAAAGTTCATGGTCGGGTTCACCGCGTAATCAAAGAGATGCAACGCTTGCTTCCCGTTCGAGTGAAATTATCAAATTATGGCCCTGACACCAGTGAACTACAGATTGATCTTAACGCGATCAAGCACAGGCCAGAAGACAGAAGCTTCCCACTAAACGACTGGAGACTGGCAAGATCTTCGTGATTCATAATGTGCCCAGCAAAGTAGATATCATGAAATCGATCTGAAGAAAGATCTGGGCATCTGGTTGTCGTCTAACTTATCTTTCGCCTATCATCCATGAGATGGCGGCAAAAAGGAGATCTTGCCACTCTAAAGATGATTAAGCATGCATTCCCCTGCCTAGACACGAATGCCTCCCAAAAACTTCACGGAGTCTGTATAAGGCCACCACTTGAGTATGTTAATCATGTCGTGTATACCAGCTTGAAGAAGGACATACTCGCTGTTGAACTTGTCAAGCACGCGATTTTCAAAGTGGTCACCTGCTTAAGAAATGTCGTGTACAAATATCGACTTAAAATTATTCATCCAGAATTTCGACGACTCCACGATCATTCCTAAACCAAGACTGGTCTTCGTGGCACGGCATTGAACACTTTCGAGAAGTTTGTCATTCTGAAGAAAGGGAGGCTAAATAACAGACCCATCTTCGCGGTGCGGTCGAATGGAGCTATCGCGGAGAGACTTGTAACGGAACGCATTTAACTTCCAGAAAACTGGGCCGTGTATAGCTGAAATGTTGCTAACCATTGTTACAATTATATTTACATTGAGGGGGCTTGACAGAAAACGCGGAACGGACGTTATTAAGTCTTCCTCTACAAGAACCAACTGAGAAAGGGAGTCATTCAAATAGTGGATAATATTCGATAACCGTTAAATATGCACAGCCTTACACTTCTTGGCCTGAGACCAGTTATACAAGACATTCGGAACCTTCGCAACGTAGAATGAGCATTAGGTGTATCCAATGACCGCCGGATTTTAAGCCATCCACGAACAACAGCCGAAAGGAAAGAAAAGTCATTGCTGAAAATAAGGGACAAAAGCGAGCCAGGGACAGAACACTGAGGTGCACCACTGAAGTTATCATGACAACTTAAGTACTCACAGATGACGCAGAAGCGATAATGTCAATTGATAAGATATGATGTTGAATTTACTGAAGCTCGTTTGGCACGTTTTACGAGCATTCACAATGAATGACGGACCTGGAAACTAGCGTTTTCTGGTGGTCCGGGACCTGTATGGCGGCCGATGGCTCGACCACAGATAGTAGACGACTTTTGTGAGATCAATGGGAACTGTAATGATACTGTGCCGCGATTAACAGAGAAGGGTTGATGACAACAGCTCCAAACTGAACGAGAGTGAGTCATAGAACCCTACGTGCTCTTGAGATGGTTTCGTCGAATAAGGGAGAAAAAACAAAGATGAAATAGAAAATATTTGTAATCAACGATGAAAGGGTCAATGCGTTCGAATGAGCATCAAACATATTCCAGGCCTGCAGTAGGAAAAAAACCAAGCTTATTGCAGACATTCACCAAAGAGACAGGCAACCAGTGGACAAGCAACAAACCAACCGGAGGTTGGCCAACTATTCTAATTGCTCGATCGAAATAAAACTCACATTAAAGCATTTATATCAACTTCTATATAGACACGGACATACGTAGTGAAAACAGTTGGATCATATAGCAGTCAGTTACAGGTGGCGCCACTCTGTTAAGGACTGTCGTGCCTTTTGGAGCAACCACCTGGACTCGGACCATGCTGTTGTGCGTGCCCGTTTTGTTTTGTCACTTGTTTAGAATGCGGAGGGGTGAACCCAAAGCAGACTCATTGAGTTGTGAATCTTGGGAATAAAATAATTCTTGATGGGACGTTTTGGAGGCTGGGTGGTTTGGGGTTTAGAGCAAGATTGTTTGTCCGCAACGTCTTTGGGAGCTGCGGGTTCAAACCCGTGCATCTCCAAAGACGACTGGTCATCCAAGGTAATGGGGTCAGCCGCCTCTGATGTGGATGTGAGCACGTGGGTTGATCCATTCGGGGCACTGGTCCCCTCTTGAGAACAGGAATAAGGACTTTAAACTTTGGCTTGAAGTTTGGGATCAGCCTTGATGTGCGACCTTGTTTTATCAAGCTGGGAGTGCTTCTGCCGCTCATGAAATGAGCGATCCAGTGACACTTCCCTCAGGTTAGCATGATTTTATTTAGCTGGGCTGTTTTGTCCAGTAATTCCCCCGTGCTAATCTTCGCGGGTAACGTCACGAGAAGTCCGAGTGACTTCTTGTAGCTTTGGAGCGGAGCCTGCTAGCAGAAACCAAGTCTTGTCAATTCGCGAGGGAATGAGGTGTTTAATACTAATCTGGCTTGTTCACTCGGGAGTATATGATAGAAAATCGTATTCACAAAACGAGCCCCTTTTCCCGGAGTGTCTTGTCCCTCAAGTTCGTCGCGGTTTCCTTAATCTGAGCTGTGGACAAAGCCACTGCTTTGCGAGCAGCCGCCACACCTTGATGGGCGAGCGCAATTTACTAGTTCAACGAGCTTAATTCTGGCTTCATATCACATAAAGCCGTCTGGGTTTCACCCAGACATTTTTCGACCGTGGCCATGTGCAGTGCATTGAATCATCTTTTTGGACGTCTTGCAAATACATTTAAGAGTGTCTTGTTTTTGCTCACTGGAGGTGGCGAGCAGCGGGACGGATACAGACCCGGAAGAAATGCAGCTTTCACGAAACGGGAAGCTTATGCAGATGAATGGCTTTTTTGAAGAAGCCAGCAGAGCGTTCTGGTTCTCCTTAAGGCCAGTGCACTTGGTGTGGTACCAGTGAACAAAAACCTATCTGAGCATGAATGCTATTGAACGTCATAAAAGACGGCAGCCCAATCGGCCGCAAACCATCGAATCACCATCCGATATACACCGCATAGCCTGCTGGATTTCTGAAGTAAGTCATTGAGTAATAGATATTAGTAGAACAGATTAATAGTCAAAACAGATTTAATAAATCGACTAAATTCGAAATACGCTATAACCACGTCGCCACACGATAATTTAAGTGCCACCGATCATCAACTAATTGATGAACGAACACGCACAAGGCCCTCAAAATATAGGGATTAATAGATAATGACTGAAGACTAATTTAATACTTATCGCACAAGTGCTTCCTATCCGATGAAGATTAACATCCGATAAGAAATATGTAATTTTTTGATGCACAGAAGACCAATAAGAGACAAAACTATGAACATATACATGAACAAGCGTGGATGATGAACCAAACTGCGGAGTTACCGCGAACAGAATAAGATAATAAGATAAACCTGAGAATGAAGCACGTTAAGCAACAACCTCGCAGATAAACAGACTGTAATTTCATACGGTTAAAAAAGACTGTTTCGAAGCCTCATGTGCTGAATGGGAAGGTTGTACAAACGGATTATTCCGTGTCGGTGGCAAGTGTCGCCCCCCCCCCCCCCACCATGGATGTCCTCTCATTGCAGAATGGCAGAATTTCATCGAGGTCCCCCAAGGTATCACTCCTTAGGACTATGTATGTTTACATCATTAGTGCCACGAAATGCCCACTTGTGATTGTATGCAAATGCTGTTTTAAAAATTTTCATGCTGTTCACACTTTGCAGGACAAAGAGGAACTACAAGATGACTTTATTACACTGAGCTACTCGGAATGCTCTACCATTCAACGCTGTTAATTGCAAGGTCATAAAAATTGGAAATCAGGCCGATGTCAGGTTTTTTGGTGTCACCAAGCTTCACGTAGTGATTAAAGAGTCTGATTCAGGGACCACCATCACCAGTAATCCCTCGCTATCCGCTAACTCTAGTAAGCCCACACGGAGGGCCAACACATATAGCATGAACTGCTAATCCGGGGACCTTCCGGAAGTGCTTTTTACCTCATCAAAAAAAAACACAGCAAGCCATGATTCTGACCAGAAGCGTAACTGTGGCTCGAGCTGCCGCTCACCTCAACAGTGACGTGAAATATCCTAAAATAAAACGTTACTAAAAAGGTTGAAAATTAATAGAAGTCGAAGCGGAAAAACTGTAAATGGTATGGAAGCAGGTACGCCATTGACTGCGACACCTACCCACTTTACTCAGTGGAGCAGTCAGGGTTTTCATATTTCGTGACCACGTTGTCGCTTGACCACCATGTGGTTTCACCCAACTGTTGGTGGTCTCAGTATATAATGCCCGGTACGGTAAACGCTCAGCTGGCATACGGAGTACGTGACCTAACCATCGCAGGCTGTGCAACGTGAGTAGTTGACCAATTGATCGCGCATCCCGAGCGTTCCGGAATACGCGCCGGCGAACTGCCACATTGCTCACGCGATCAGTCCACTTAATGTGGGCTAGTTGGCGGAGACAACGGTGGTCAAATACAGCAAGCTTGTTGATATCTTCCTTGCGAACAGGCCACGTCACCGAACCATAGAGCGAAACAAAACATACACAAGCATTATACACTCTTCCTTTCAACGAAAAGTGAACATATTTTCGACGCCACAGATGACGCAGATTGGCAAAGGCAACTCGTGTCCTTTGCTATCCTCGCTGATATCTCATCAGCAATATTACAAGCTGACGAGATAGTGCTATCCAAGTATGTGAAGCTGTTCACAGTCTCAAGCAATAAAGAAAGTAGGGGTGGAAATGCCCCAATCTTGAAGCAACACTTTGCACTTTGAAGGTGCGAAGCGCATTCCATACAAACCAGCCCGGTCACTCACCTTGTTCAGCATGGTCTGCATGTCTTCGGCAGAGGGGCTAAGTAAGACAATGTCGTCCGCATACTCCAGATCGGCCAACCGGTCGCCAGGAAGAAGCGCAGCACCAAGTTTCACTGGGGGTCTCAAAAAACACACCCTCAAGAATGTGGTCCATGACAAAATTGAACAGGAAGGAGGGAATCGGACACCCTTGACGAACACCACTAGAAGTGATGAACGTCCGAGACAGTTGTCCATAAACTCTCAATCTGCTTGTAGAGTGAACATACGGTCATCTCAACAGATCTGCGCAATTCCCTGATACTCCCTTGAGAGGAAGACAATTCCAGAAACGTTACGAGCGACTGAATCGAAAGCAGCTTTCAGGTCCAAAAAGACCACGACCGTCGGCTGCCTATAAGAGTGCCGATGTTCCAAGATCCGTCGCAAGGTAAAAATGTGGTCAACGCACCTCGACCGGATCGGAATCCTGCCTGTTCTTCACGTATCTGACTTTCTCTGGGTTTAGTGAGCCGACGTAAAATGAGGCCAGTGAGTAACTTGGAAGCAACAGATACCAAACTGATGCCTCTGTGGTTGTCACATAGACTTCGGGCCCCCTTTTTGAAAACGGGGATCACTGTTGATAAGCACCAATCGCGAGGTACCTCTTCAGTCTCCCAAATCGTCTGGAGGAGTTTTGTCAGTTCTGATATCAACCTCTCTCCGCCATCCTTGAAAAGAGAGGGGAGAGGAGGTCTGGTCCAGGAGCCTTATTACGCTTCAATAACTTGAGCTCTAGGACCACTTCTGCTTCCGACGGAGGGCCGTCTGGAACGCAATAACTGACCATTCGGGTCCCGTCGTCCACATGATCTGGTTGAGGCCAGCTGAACTGTTCTTCAAAATGTTCAGCCCACCTGTCAAGTCGACGCGATTGATTGGTGATAAGTGAACCATCTTTTTCACATATGGTCTCACTTACACCGACTCGACGACCAGTACAACCACGGATCAGGGAAAAAAGCCTTCTGCAATTCCCAGATAAAAAGGCTCTTTCCATCTCTTTCGACTGTTCGACCAAGTAGTGCTCACGGTCTTTGCGCAAGCTTTTAGTCAGCTTGCGTTTAAGTTCTCGACGGTCGTCATATTCAGAACCAGGTGGGATCGAGCGACGCTTGTTCATGAGGTTTATCGACGTGATGGAAATCCAGTTCTGTCGCAACCCAAACAGCTCTTTCGGAACATACCTCTTCACAGCATGTTTTCATAGCTGCAGCGATTTGTTCCCAGTGTTCGTTAGGATCCCTCACCTGACTCGAACTGGGCAACTTGTTCACCAACGCCTTCTGGTAAGCGTTCTTTACACCCTCATCGCTCGAATGCCAGTTAATTACTTTGCATTTACGAGCGTGTCCTCTGGGCAAATGAGAAAAC
>LOND01021467.1:0-11355 GCA_014220965.1 Paragonimus kellicotti
GTCTGACTGATAGCAACGTCTTAGTTTTGTTCCAGATGAGCAACAAAAATATCGGCTAGTAGTGGACCGAGTGGACTGACCATAGCAACACCATCGATTTGTGTATAGCCAGTTCCCTGGAAGTAGAACTTTACGTTCGCTGTGCATAGTAGGAGAAGGCGTTCTAGCTCAGACGTAGGCAATCCTATGTTCAATTGATGTGAGTCAATATACTGACAAATTATATTGACCGTCTGCATCAGAGGAACTTTTGTGAACAAAGAAGTAATGTCCAAACTGACCACATGTTTGCTTCTACAGTCCAAACCACATCAAGTAAATCGATTAGCTCAAAACCATCTCTCACAGTTTTCCGAACCACTGATTACCTTATGGGCTTGAGGGAGTTAGGCAGCCACTGTGTCAACTTGTGTTGTGGTGAACTTGGACATGGATAGTATTGACCTCAGTGGTACACCAACCTTGTTTGGGGGAAAGCCATACAGTTGAGGAGTACGTGATCCTCTAAGTGTGATTAACTGCCGTTGACTGACCAAGGAACTTCTTCCAGCAATGGTCGTACTTTCTTGTTAATGCGTCGTTCAATTTTGGTAGCATTGTCTGCCGAGGTATCCTGACGGAAATTGGTTGTCATTTAATAATGGCTGCATCCGTGATATAGAGTCAGCCTTATCCATGACCACAACGCCGGAGCCTTTGTCTGGTTGTAGGATTATCAAGTTTTCATTGGTTCGTAGCTCAGAAAGGGCATCAATATGTTTCGGAGTCAGGATTGTGCTCTGTTTGGAGGACGTTACTCTGTATTGGTGCTCGAGGTCGACTAGCCTGGCTTTAAACCAACTGCGGGCCTCTTCTGACACCGGACTGAGTTGTGAGAGTTGGTCAAACAGAAGCTCGAACTGGGCTGTGACTCGATGCTGTTGTTATTTCGTTTTGGCAGTTATATAAAATCTGAGCACGTTAGACCTCAGAGTCTATGACGCATTGTGAGCTGGCTGCGAGTTTGAATGACGGCAGGTTGGTCACAGACCTAGGCGGACTTTCGGGAATTACTGAGTTTGTCAGATTGTCTCTCGGTAATCTCCGCAGATTGCTGTGTAAATTGACTCTGGTTGTCTGGCTGACACCGAGCTTCTTCACTTATTCGAAGTGATTATATAGTTGGTATAAAATCTTCTCTCAACTATATTCTTCAACAGCGGAATGAGGTAGGAGCGAGCGTAGAAACGCAGATTATAGAGATCACCATAAATTATCGGTTTTTGGTGTCATGTGGAGGAATAAGTTGCGAGACAGGAACCAGGAGTCCAAGTTTATATCACACAGCAATTTCTGCGATGTATTTTACCTGAGAGACCTCGTGGAATCTAAACTCAAGATAACCTTTGTTCACACGAGTCCAGAGAAGTAAGATCCACCTAGGTCTGTGACCAAACCCAGGTTTAACTCGGGAAAAGGCGTCCAAACGTAACCCAAATCTTAATTTCATTGTTTCCAAACAAAACACTATCAAAATGGTAATCGGTTTCCACAAGGATAGGGTGCAAAGATACAGTTCCAAGACTGTGGACAAAACTAGAACCGATAAAATTAATCAGATAACTTGATTTTGGAATCCATTAGTCCCCAGAGCATTGGAAGTTAATTACCCTACCTAACTTCAAGGTAGCTTCTGTTCAACCGTTGAGTTATCCCTTATTTCTGTGCTCATTTTTAATCATTTATGTCTGTACGTAGCTCAAGCCTCCATCGCAATAGCGAGTGTGCTATCATGTCTATACTTACACGCGGCCGAGCACTACTATATTTATAGCGTGCTATACGTTAGCGGTGTATCACGATCGTGTGTATAGGTACGTGCCACAACGAGAATTAAACCACGACTACGCTGTCGAGTCACAGACCGCCAGTTCGAGCTTCTGTTTGACCAACTCTCACAACTCAGTCCGGTGTCAGAAGAGGCCCGCAGTTGGTTTGAAGCCTGGCTAGTCGACCTCGAGCACCAATACATAGTAACGTCCTCCAAACAGAGCACAATCCTGACTCCGAAAATATATTGATGCCCTTTCTTAGCTACGAAACAATGAAAACCTGATAATCCTACAACCAGACAAAGGTTCCGGCGTTGTGGTCATGGATAAGGCTGACTCTATATCACGGATGCAGCCATTATAAATGACAACCAATTTCCGTCAGGATACCTCAGCAGACAATGCTACCAAAATTGAACGACGCATTAACAAGAAAGTACGACCATTGCTGGAAGAAGTTCCTTGGTCAGTCAACGGCAGTTAATCACACTTAGAGGATCACGTACTCCTCAACTGTATGGCTTGTCCAAACTCCACAAAGTTGGTGTACCACTGAGGTCAATACTATCTATGTCCAATTCACCACAACACAAGTTGACACAGTGGCTAGCCCAACTTCTTCAACCCGTAAGGCAATCAGATGGTTCGGAAAACTGTGAGAGATAGTTTTGAGCTAATCGATTTACTTGATGGTTTGGACTGTAGCAACAAACATGTGGCCAGTTTGGACATCACCTCTTTGTTCACAAATGTTCCTCTGATGCAGACGGTCAATATAATTTGTCAGTATATTGACTCACATCAATTGAACATAGGATTGCCTACGTCTGAGCTAGAACGCCTTCTCCTGCTATGCACAGCGAACGTAAAGTTCTACTTCCAGGGAACTGGCTATACACAAATCGATGGTGTTGCTATGGGCAGTCCACTCGGTCCGATACTAGCCGATATTTTCGTTGCCCATCTGGAGCAGAACGCAGACGCTGTCATCAGTCAGGCTCATTTCTACCGGCGTTATGTTGATGATGTGCTGATAGTTACCGATACCAAGGAGATGGCAACGAGTATGCTCGATTCAATGAACAAGCTGAATTCCAAAATTAGCTTCACCATTGAGCACGAGCAGGATGAAATCCTGGCGTTTTTGGATATTCTGATGAAACGTCAAAACAATGGCTCTTTACTGCTGTCCTTCTAATAGAAAAATACCTGGACTGGACACTACCTAATCTATCACAGCTTTCTGCCGGTGAGAACTTTGTTCTATCGCGCAATAAGAATCTGTTCAAGAGAAACATTGGCCAAAGAGTTGTCATTGTTAAGAACCACGCTGAAAGAAAATGGCTATCCATCGGCATTTGTTGAAAAATTCAGCAAACAAAAGCCGGCTGCCGCGATGTTCTCAACAACCCCTAACCTAAATGTCTGCCTCCGTTTGCCATACAAGGGTGATGACATTGCCACTCTGTTGAAAACCCGTCTCACAGCGGCTATGGGACGCACGTTCCATGCAGCCCAACTGGTCATGCTGTTCACCACCACCCGAATCCCAACACCACCTCTGAAAACACCGCTACCGCTCAACGCCAAATCTTACATCATCTATGAATTCTCGTGTGAGTGCCGGGCCACTTACATAGGCAGGACGGAGCGGCAGTTACGTAATCGGGTCAACGAACACATTCCAGTTTGGGTTCGCAAAACGCTCATGGATACCACAATGCCGGACTCAAGCCAGAATCTGACAACTGATCGATCGTTCGACACTTGTTGACTTGTCGACCCCAACTGAACCTGGAGAAGGCGTTTCGGATACGTTACGCAACAAAAATCGAAGGCTTCTCCGGTTCGCGGAGGCGGTAGCAATTAGCAAATGGAAGCCACCCCTCTGCGTACAGAAAGACTTGTTCGTCAGTACCAGATTGCCCTGGTAACTGATGTGTATGGATGTGTGTGTGTGTTTGTGTGGTTGTTGATTTTGTTGTTTAGCTTCACAATGTCCATTAAACTTGCTATTTAAACTCGCAGACTGCATTATGTACCTGATGAGATGCAGCGAGATGAGCTCAAGAGATACACTGTGCAAAAGCTCTTCTTAGCTTCTCTGCTCAAATTTATTACGGGAGAACATTACTTTGCGTTCCCTAATCTGTTGTTTGCTCATCGTGCTTAAGCACCTGACCCAAGCTTTTGACCTATTTCATATCATATTCGCAAAAACCGATAAATCCCACTATATCAAAGACATAGCTGTATATAGGGAAACGATGCAACTTGTAGCCCGCAAGGTAAAAGTCAGATCGATTGTCTGCGGTTAATCTTAGACAGTGTATTAAAAGTTGATTCTGCGTTTTGCATCGGTACATCCCATAAAACAATTCTGTCATCATGCTGGAACAAGTAACAAACATCACAATGGCAACAAACAGTTTTGAGGACTTTCTTCTAAAGGACTTATGTCACTGAATAATTTTACCGATCTACATCAGTTTGCCTACTATCATTCTCTTTGCACTGTTGATGTACTATTCTCTCTTGTCCAGTCAATTTTATCATCTCTGGACGGCCAGCACACTCATGTCTGTTTATGCTTCTTTAGTAATAGCGTTGTTTTCAAATGCATTGACAGAGATTCGCAGTATGATGTGAAACTAGATGATATACCGCTGTTGCGTGGTTACTATAAGATTCGTTTCATTGTTGTACAGTTAACTGGTCAGACATCTTCCACACAGATCGTCAGTGTGGGTTTCCAAAATTTGCTATTTCCCTTGTTTGTGAGCTAACGTCCTGTCTTAATGACCCATTTTTGGGGGAATGATGTAAATCTTGTTTTTGCATCCAACATGTGGATTTATTCTCCTCCGTCGAGGGGCAGAATGGTAACACCGAATCGACTGGACAGTTTCAGCGCGTACCCTTTATCGCCTAATACGTATGAATGAACTGACTATGTTTCCTCGTTTTAAAACTCTCTAAGATCAGCAGATTTTCAAAAAATTTCCAAAAACAATTCCGAAAATTTCTTCTTAGTTTTGATCGTTGAGGTACTTTAGTTTAAATCTAAACCACAAGCTGAGTTACTGTCCTCTTGCCGACAACGTCACCATTAAATCGAAATCCACAAGTCTTATGGTCCACATCAAAGGACTGTCACAAACGTGTTATAACTTATCCTCCGTTCTTGAATCTATGTTTAGTCCCATTTTGACTAGTCTAACCTATTATTTTTCCTGGACATGTAATCGCAAATTGCAAATTTCTTCTGAGATCCACGAGGCACTTTCTTAGCCGTAATGTATTCTTTGGTACACTGCAAAGTACATAATCTGCCTCAACATTTTTTAGTGTACATGTAGCTTACGTCCAAAACGCCGTCTGATTCTGTTCCTCTTTTCCAATCGAACATTTCTAAATGTATATCCATAATTTCAACTGAGACCAATTTCAAAGTCATATATCCACGCGCATGTTATTAGCACACTTCTGTTGATCCTGACAGACAATAAATAAGTGGAACCTGCATCTGATTTAACGATTGCACTAAATCGTCTGTTTGTTGAAAATGTGGTTGCCGAACGGCTTACTGTCCATATTCGAAGTCGCAAAAATTCTTTCGACATTTGACAGATATGCAGACAGACTTAAGACTGAATACGTTATCATGTACAGCTACGACATGACTGCTGACACCTGTTCAGAACTGTTTTACAAACTCGGATTTCATATCTGTTGGTTTTCGGTCAATTTTTTCAAAGCATTTCTGACATTTTTGGCAATACATGTATAGAATTAGGTGTCGCGGCATGTTTGAGTTACAATGCAAACAAAACACATCATTATCGAAAGGTTTTATTTTAATGCTTCCATCCTGGTCCTTACGAGGGAGGAATTTCTTGGAGAGGCCAGTGCGTATTCACGAATTAGCCGAATAAACAGAACTGTTGAAGGGACGGACTGATTGGAAGACTATGTAATTGTAGGAACTACCACCGTGTTTGTGTAAGGTTCAGTTTACACAAACCAGTTTATCGACTTGCCTGTTGAAAATAGAGTCGCCGTTCTTATAGCGACTTGGGGATGAAATGCCATTAAGTACACAGTAATGCACACTTTTGCGAATTTTATGTCTGAGGTAGTTTAGACCACGCACTACATACTTCTGTTATGAGCACGTGTATATTTCTCAGTTTAAAGCACTCACCTACCGTGTTCAACTTGTAAAACCACACAATCGCCCATTGTGCTACACCAACTACTCGTTCCACTGCTGGACTGGAACAGTAGTTGACTGTGTTCTATCTGTATCCAACTATGAATCATTTTCCGGAGAATAACCCTAATTCCCCATTAGTGAATTCTTAACAAGTTAGGAATACAATCAATACAAACGACGCTTCAATTGCAGGAATATTTAAACTACACACCGAGCAATGCAAGCCAAAAAGAAATTTCTTTTCAGTTTTGCTGCACGACACCTATGAAAACGTATGTTTGTCAATATCTTTTCTGTCACTCAAGTTCGGGAAAAAAGTGCGTAGACAACACAGAATTGAAAGTGCGGAATCAGTCTGACCGTTTTTATCAGTTTAAATGATTGAATTATGTAAACAAAATTCTTATGGTAAGCTATGCACTGAAATGCTGGAGTTGTATTAGGTTTGTCTAAAGTTTTGGTTGAGAAGATGCAAGTTGGGAAATTTATCCTCAGACTAGCGTTAACTACAGTAGACCTAAGGCTTCTATCTAATTTCCCTCTTTCCAAAGTTCATATATCAAAGAATAAATTTTAGTGATCGGTACTGAGCAAAACGACATATATGTGGAATCATCACAGTATTCCGACTCTACTTCAAAACATGTACAAAGGACCTATATGTGTACTATTGGTACAACTGTTTTTCGTAACCTACACGTTTGCTAGTCAGCACAACTTGCGTGCATTGACCGGATAAAAATTTTGTCCAATTCCCGAATTAGAGATTTACAATGACTACCTCCTGGAAATGATTCCGATCACAGACGCGATATTCATAAACTTCCTCGGTTGATGCTGGACTTAGGGCAAGAAACAGTTTTCCCATATCTAGTTAGGACATTCCGTAGATGACCTCATCTACATAGAACACAAGCCAGAACGCAAGTCACCTAGCGTAATTACATTTGTTTAGGTGTAAACCAGATGTATAGTCACAAAAACTACCAAAAGAAGTAACGTCCGCACCCGACATTCCGCGCATGCTCTGTGTGTCTGCGTCCAATATCCTTCCAATAGTCAGCCGTTTATGCACTCCGTGTTACCCTGTTTGGTACTGCAAAACACTGATAGAAGTCAGTAACTTTGAATCACTGAGGCCTTGCGAACTAAATAAATCCGATATGGGTGGAAACTTGTTTCACAACACGAAATTCCCATTCATTTTGCTTTTCGTCATTTTAGTTGGCGAGAACCAAACTTTAGTCCTTCCCATGGCATTGGCATTGGTTGAAATTTGGGCTGCCGTAAGACCTTTCAAACAGTTTTGCCATTGGTTGGAAGTGCGCGATCTGTTTTCAACATTCATTACGTTCTTGAGTTTCAACAGATGTCGGAAAAGTTATGTAAATGTTTCAGAACATCAATTTCGATTGACTACTACAGTCTTATTCTGGGTTATTGCGTTGTCCTTTGTTTCGGGCATCTGATCAGGTTTTAAAAGCCGGAGATTTCGCAAGACTTCGAACCCGAATTGGGCAGAAAGCACATTTGTTTGGGCAACCCAGTAACAAGCAAGACAAGATCAGCTGCACGAGTGTATGGATCGCAGACAGCCTCATTATTTAGTTTCGGTGGCCGATATAGTAGGTATGTAGAAAACTGTTACCGTCATTAGAACTTCTTTCGAACTATATCTGGATTACAGTCAGCGTTTGAAACTTAGGCTACACATACCTAAAAACACTATGACTCTTAGTTCTGTGTTCACAACTTCTAACTCGCGCTGCAATTGGTGCCATCTGTAATTTAATCGACTAAATTGACAACCCATCGCAAGCAACGATCATAAGAATCGTATCCGAAGGCAACGGACTCCGAATCGCAAAGCAAAGTATTTCCAACTCGATCACATATTGTGACAATTCCATCGATTATAAAATGAAAGCGAAATCAGTCATGGGATCTCATTCTAAAGGTGAGTACATGACAGATTTTAAAGCGGTATCTGTCTCAGAACTCGAAACGACATTCCAACTGCTTTCGCCACGTACGTCGTTTCTTACACTTTCTAAATTTCACAACCAAGGCTCGTGAAATGGTTCATTAAAATGTAATACGGTCAACGAGACTTCAATGCCATTTTCTGCTAGACAACATGCAACAGCAACGAGGTACTTGGTGCATAAGGCCAGCATAAGCCTACGGATTAAGAAAGTTTCATGTACACCGTTGAACGGAATAGAGATTCTGTCAACTTTTTAGTTACTCGTTATGATAATTCAACATAAAAACTTATCCCATTAGTACGTACTCTAATTGCTGACTATCTTTGAGTGAACAAAAGGACCATGGCAAATCTTACCTAGTCCAAGATGAAAAGTATGGCAAGAAAGTGCCAGAAATAGGTTTATAACATCATCTGGATATCGATAGGCATTGACAGAATTAGCCTTGCCATTCAGCTCTCAACCCGAGTAGTGCTTTAGGAGGTAGACTAACATATGCGGTCATACTGAGCTATATTAGGCGGATTGCGTGAACACATTGTATCACGTTTGACAAAAAGAAGGAACAGTTGTGGCTGAAGAATCTCAATTTGGGGTTGTCATACGAATAGCTGATTCACAACACAGCGCACTAGTGTGGTACTTTTATTGTTTTGAACATTACTTTGTTGATCTCGCGTAACGGTTGCATCAGACTGCACGACACGTTTATATATACATCAATGGTGACAAAACATATCTAAATAAAATCTGCTACACGCACGTTTCAGTTCTTCCTAAAATGCCGGCGTTTGGTGGCTTTCTAAAACATTCCATCGTTGAATTGAATTTCAGCTTCATTGTTTCACATCACGAACTATACTTGGAACGCTTCCAATACTTTCCCAGAACTATTGGATGTCTAATGACCATTGTTCATCTTCGGTGGATCCAATCCCTGACCTTCACTCATTATTTTGCATTGGGACATAATGCATGTCATTCATTTTGTTCAACACACTGGTTGGCGAACTGTGGTGAACATGACTGACATGCTTTGTCTCCTGTTATGCAATTGTTTTACTATTCCAATATCCTGTACAATTGATACGTACGATTCGACAATATACGTTCCATGTTATTGTGCCTAATTGTGTTTTGCGATTCTTATACGTTCGATCGTTGTTCTATATAGTTCAATTCCAATTACATTTGGCGTCGCGCTTTCGCACTATTCACAATGGTTACTGAAATGGATCGATTATCCACTAATTCAAATGCTCGAGAAATGGAAGATTATTTGGAGAGCTTTGACATTTGGTACTCACAAAATCTGATTCGAACGACAAAAAGAAGGTTGCTTTCTTTCTACATTTCATCGGCATGGAAGCTTATGCCCTTGTCAAAAACTTGGCTTTCCCGGAGTCACCAATCAGTTGTTCCTATCCCACGCTAAAGATAATAATCCTTCAACACTTCAAACCGGTGAATTTTGTAGCAGTTGAAAGAGCCAAGTTCAATGTGCTAATTCGGTCAGAATCTCAATCGATTCGTGATTTCGTCCTACAATTGCAAACGCAAGCAGCCAAGTGTGAATACGACAGCTACCTGATCGATTGATTGCTGGCATTAACTTGCCAGAGTTACAACAGAAACGTCTCTTGCATCATGATCAGAGGTTCCAGTTTATCCGTAATGTATTTGATTAGTATGAGGATGTAAAAGAATTTACGAAGACTACCGAGGTTGTTCTGTGCAATTATTCTAAAGACAACAATCCAAGGCCGAAACAAAATAACACATTCAAACCGCGTACTGATTTCCGTGCGTCAAGACCATTCGTTCAGTTTTCTAAAGTAATGTGAACTCAGTTCTACAACAATTTGGGAAATGCGCATCTTGTGGACGCAATCATTCCCGGTATTCGTGTCCACAAAGACAGGCGAAGTGCTTCGGCTGTGGCAAAGTGGGTCATATCCAGTCGGTACAGAAATGCATCATGTTCGGTAACTGGACAGAGTCTTGCGATCTTTTTCAAATCTTACTTGAGCCTAACGTACTCGTCGTCTCTTCGCCGACGGTGCACTATGAGTACGCTGGTGACCTACTAATCCAAGGCGGCCAGCGCATTCACGGCCGCACACATCGCAACGCCATGTCACCACGACCTATGGCACCGATGGTTCCTTTGCGTACGGGCATGTTAAGTAGAGACTAAGAGAAAAACTTGAAATTGGACCAAGTTGTCGATGCGAATATATGTTTAGAAATGTCAGATTGGAAAGGGGGAACGGAATCAGACAGCGTTTGGTGGGCAAGCTACGTATACGCTCAAAGTGATTAAATGCATTACTGTGTACAAGTAGTGTAGAAGATTTCATAAATTAAATAAGACCTATTTGCGAAGAATGTGGGCTTTAGCTGGGTTTGCACTTAGGTCTCTTGTAAATCTTGAAATTTGCCACAGTGCTTACTTTAGTTTTCAACAGTGGTGCTGGTAGATTCTAGCTTGCATTATTGAAAAGACCTGCTTTGCAGTCAACGCGCTGCATCATTTCATGGATTCCATGTGCTACAGTGGATCGGACGAGTAGCCGAATCCAAATGTGAAAACTTCTGAGCTCCCAACGTGGCTTCGTAGCTCAGCTGATACGGCGCTTGCCGCTTCTGTCGTCACTTTGAATCTCACCAAAGCCCATAGTTTCCGCAACCGGGTCTTATTGAAACACAGTATATTCAATGAAACAATAAAAAGGGATACCTCTACTGCTAGACAAACGTCTCATGGATCTCGGAAACAATATACACTGGTTGGCCAGAGACGTATCCAGTGAATGAGTACATTTAATAGCAGCTATCATTCACGTACTTCAACCGTCCATACTTTAGGACTAATAAAGTCGCTGCAATCTCTTGTCCGTTAGTTTTTTTATGATCAGTATCTAAAAGTGTGATCTCTTACATATGATAAAGTTGTTTACGTCAGTATTAATATTGTCATTCGTTCGGATTAGAATGTTCGATATTTCGGCCAACCCACTTCTGTGTAGCTAATTCCATTTTGATCCCGATTCGGTCAATGATACAATCTCAATGAACCAGCTGAAATCCTATACATCCCATAATTGTGACCATTACAGGTGACTTGAGAAAAAGAAACTCTACCAGCATTTTGCTTTATTAAATTTGTCGAAAACATTGTGAAGAGAAAAGCTATTTACGGATACTTCTGAAACTTTAATTCTTACAACTCTGAAATGATGTTATACATGCAGGGCTCCGATTTCTGGTGGATGAAAAAGGCAAAGGTCACGTAATACAATACTGCTCCCAGAAATGGGCTACAGTGCAAAAAAGAGAT
>LOND01021486.1:0-10415 GCA_014220965.1 Paragonimus kellicotti
CTGTCGAATTATATCTAAACGTTCAGTCACTTCCTGCTGATTTATGCTCTGGTTACATGGTTGTCTCAACGGGATACAAAGTAACTGTTTTGTTAGATGTTGCGGATGACTCTACAGTTGACATCCCGCAGCAAGTTGGAATCACAGGAATCATCAAACATGTTGATCGGCATCTTCAAACGAGATGGCTTAAAAATATGTGTAAGCTCGAATGTGAGTGGTGTTCGTACCATACTTTTTTATCAAGGCGCCCAGGCGATGTGGATATCTTTTGTCTCAAGATGTGGTACAACACTTTCTGGATGGTTCATTAAACGAAGGGCCTCATGTTACAGTCGACACTTCCTTCACGCATCGTTCATCGAACAGCAGAAGGTGCATCGTGCTGTTTAGTACTTTTCAATCTAACCGACGTGAAATGTTCAAAGAAGTCAAGTTGACATTGCTTGAATCACTCGAGGCCACATTTAACTGGGGAGAACTTGGCTGTCAGATGATAGCAGAATGCTGAGCAAACAGACAAAATTATTTCTTCTATTTTCCTTAGTTTATCAGAATCCTCGTGTGTAGACCATGTGGGCAAAAAAAACCTTTTATTGTGCAGTCTCACATCGATGAGATGTTTGGTTTGGATCTCGTGGGCAACATGATTCCACCACTTATTGGGGAGATGGTGGATGGTGACATGAGGACACTTTTCAGTCTGGATGTGTGAATTACTTATAGACAGACACAGGATTTATTCCTTTTGTGAACGATGCTTTCGTTAGGCAATGGTTCCTATGAAGCGACAAGTGTCGAAACGCAATCAGTTACACATATAAGCAGTTGGTTTACTGTAGCTGTTGTTCACCATTGGAACGAGAGATACAATTAGTATTGCACATATCTTGCGAACCAATGCGGATTAATTTAACACGTTTGCCTTTCTACTGTGGCATTTTGTATGATTAGTCGACAAATTTTTGCAGCCGATGAAATTTCCACATTTGCCACTGTGTTAGTAGTACACTTGTAGTGTAATGGTAACAGTTACATAAAACCTTTCTTAAAATGTATATAAAGTGGCTCGATTTCGAGTTGGACGTATTGGTTTATATATCAAATGGTTTTAAACGGAAGTGTGTATCAGTATGCTTTGCTTACTGTGGTCGTCATCTTGTTCGCGGAAATACATTTTCCTGCCATTTTGTTTATATTTTTATATGAATGTATTTAAAGCTCCGTTACGTTGTATCACGCGTGCGATTATTGTTCGCGTATACGGCACATGCTTACGTTTGACCGTGCTGTCTATGATAATGATGATGATGATGACCGTGCGTATTCAATGTCCGTCGGAAAGTTGTGCTTTTTTTATGTCTGCCGTGCAAGTTCGTATTTTTTACACCACGCGATTGCCTAAATTGTTTTCCAGTCACTCTGACTACTAACTGCGTTTCTGTACAGGTTCTACGACCTATCGAAGGTATGAAGACGATGTGAAACTACTGGTTGTCTGTATTTCCTAATGTGGCATATTGTCAACGTTTCATTAGAAATAACTTTTGCAAGCCTCATATAATTCTTTGAGATTTTTCTCCTGGGTGGCTTATCGGGCGACGCCAAATCTCAGTCTGCCGGCCAGGGAGAGTGACGTTACAACGAATACTCTCATGTACGGATGAGGCCATGCGCTCAAACGTCCGTTCACTGTGGACTTCCTCATGTACTGTTCAGGATGTCTGACTGAGTTCAGACAAGCATGATAAGATCATTGCTTAATGAAGTTGTCTGGCGTTTGTCTTTGGTTCAACCAGCACTCGGTATGTGCATGAATTGTAATGGTTATGTTGTATCTGTCCAGCCGTTGGTCCTGAGCTGACAGTAATTCTTACATTGAGCATGCTGGCAGACTGCGAATTGGTATACTTTGTTAAGTTTCGGTCCGCAGTTTGAAAAGTTCTCTCGTGTCATACTGATTTAAACGAGTTCCATTACAGTTTGCGTTTGGGATGGCAGACCTGAATTTGTATTCCTTCACTTGTACCATTTCAGCTACAACAATTCAATCTTTATATCATGGACGCTTATGATTCTGATGATTGTTGGTATATGTTTTCGCCCGCCGCAGACTTAATTGATGGTTATCAGTATGTTTTCCAATTGTTCATCTGCCCATACTAACCCTTCAATATCCCGCAGTGCCACCTCAGGGGCCCCAAAGACGTCAGACCACGGGTCGTGAACGTGGCCTGATGTTCATGATGTTTCAGCGCCGGACGACTGTACTGCCGCTGAAAGGTATACTGTTCACCCCGCTTGTACGTCATGCTAAAAGCACCGATTACCGGCCGCGGCGCTAAGGGTGTGTGCGACGGTGTAACTGTCATATTGACGCAGTGGAATCAACGTGTGAATGTGAGGCTACGGAACTCCTCCGCAGGTAACATCGTTCAACTTTTCTGCATCATGCAGAACTCAATGTAGACCGCGATGTACGCAAACAAGTACGCTTTTTCGTAGCCGGTCAACACAGGCCAACTGCAGGTCCCACAGTCGTATCACTGAATGTCCGTTGAGTGCAAACTTCGTAAACGGAGCCCGATGTATTACATAGACATCGTTTCACGACTCGGCCAGGCCTTCAGTGTGTTTTGGAGACAGCAAACTCCGGCTAACTCTGAGGGGCATGTGCTGTACAAGCAAAAGCAAATGGTTGCACGTGACAAGGTCAGGCTAATCGAGTTACCAACACACGGCGTGGTGGATAACCATATGAAATGTATATAAACTTGTCCCAAACAATATGTTTATAATTTCAGAAAAAAATTGAAAAAAATCTGTTTTTGTGCCCAAATGGCTGTTTCCAACCCGTTTCGTCCCTCGAACACGCTATCGACGATATATCCAATCTCCGTTAATATCTACGCACTGTTTGATCTTAACAATTTGACTTTGGATATGTCCATTATCGGATCAGAAATTAGGGATGTTCACCTTGCATTTTCCTGGGCATGAATTGAAGCCGGCACTTACATCAACGTACTGTGACATGCAAGTTAGACGGTTTGATTACGATTAAGCGTTACACACGTAAACAAACCTTATGTAAAGTGGGGAAAACCGCGGTACGGCGTTAGTTCGAAGTAAGGGTTCCATACATATTCCTGTGAAAGGGGACAACAGAAATAAGCGTGAGAAAAGGCTCAGTAGGACGTGCACACAGCTTGCACAAGCGAAAACCAGGAAGGGTTCAACAAAACGGCAACAATGTGCGTTATAGCATGTCGTAATTGGTCACGATAGATTCCACCACGTTAAGCCCGCTGTTGACGGGACAATGTTTCTCTTGCTTTGCAGAACTTCCAGCGGATTCTGGTCTTCCGGTAAGCCAGAAGGGATGTTGCCGCAGTTAGCTCCAGTTGATAGAGACCACGTAGAAGCAGAAGCCAAGGCGCGTGTGGACCAAGTGTCCATTGATTCAGACAATGGACAAGTGATTGATATGTAAAATGAACGTAACAGGTATGCATACGGGTGTGTGACAAGAGTGTAAGAAGATAACAGACTCTACATAACTTCCCCCTAGAGCGCTAGAGAAGGTGAAGCGCTCGGTGCTCGAGGAAGCGGACAAAACTCGGAATGTACAGACCTACACTCCAGTCACCTTACACCAGCCCCCTCCACCCAGCTATCTTAACAGCGAGCTCAGGCAACCGTAGACCACCCGACGGCAGTGATAATGACAATATGGACTCCACTGTCCGAGAGAGTCCAACCACCGAACCTATGGCACATGGCATGCCCATATGTGTCAACTATGGGTTTTTCAAATGGCTGTACGGACATCTTGGATCGGTTGACCGCGGATCTAACGTTGGCTGCTCGAAAGCATCTCATTGAATTTCTTTCCAGTCCTATCTAACAGACACTGCAATCAACAGACAAGGCCTATGCGGTCGATGATCGACGGTAGGGAGCTAACACGTGACTTTTAAGAAGATCACGAACATCTATGTCTGCACAACTTCCTACAAGCGGCTTACGTACTCAATTATTCGTACCCGCCTATCCGCGTAAGACCGACAATCACGCCGCTGACGCTCGATGTTATGAAACGACGTAGCCCACAACTCCTAAGACCTAGCTGGACGCTCATCCAACATACGACTGTCGCACCTCGGCGACGACGGCCCCACTATACAACCGCACCTAACGCACACTGCAACGCATTCGGACGACGGAGGGCCGGAAACGTTGGGTCGCGATCGTCTGTCAATACTCACGAGTAACGTATCCCTTTTTGCTAATGACAAAATAATCGTCCTTGCGATCAATCACCTTAAAAGGACCATCGTACGGCGGCTGCAGTGGTGTTCAGGCGAGCCAACGCGAATGGAAACAAAACAGCAGGTGTGCAGAACACGGTGAATTTGGTTTTGCGCAACGTTTTTCGTGGACGTGGAATTTGAATATGCCGCAAGTGATTCTTTAGACGCGTGACGTAGGTCACGTCAGGACTCAGGGGCACCATGGAATCAAAAGGAACTTTTTCAGAAAGACGTCATGTACAACCACAACCGAGTCCTGCCGGGGTGCCCTGAAAACCTTCCTTAACAGTGGTTTGCAAACCAAGATGAGTAACATGGAAGCAATTGGACCATTTTCCAACCGGTGATGTTGCCATTAAAAATGATCTAATTGACGATGGAACTTTTTGACTATACTGTTCAGCGAAGGATGGCATGCTGTGGTCGGTTCGTGGTTTGCATCCAGGAACAAGAATCAAATAACAGAAAAGGGCTAGAGTAACTTGAAATCCACGGTCAGTTGTGACTATTGCCGGAACACTAAAATTCGAAGTCTGCTAGCCAACAAAGCTGGATGCAATGGTTTCCGTCGACGTAGCTTCCAATAAAACGTTAATGGGCCATCTCGTGAATCCGTCCACACAAGTTAGAAGATGTGCTCAACCAGTGCAAGGAGCAGGTTGACCAACGATATCAGAATGGACGTGTTTGGAGCGCCCGTTTGGTAGAGCAAAAGTTCCGGGGTAGTGATGGTATGACGATGAGCTTCATCACACTGACGTGTCAAGCACTTCTTGGCCCAGTTACGAACATGTAACGTTCGGTGACCAGCTTTGTTGAGGCACGCACGTTTGGATAGGTGATTGAGGTGGCTAGAGACATCTAGCCGGTGTACGAAAGAAACGAGCAATCGGGATTTACAGACTGATGTGTTGCATGTAACTGAGTCCTCTGACTGGGTTGAAGGAATATCACGCAGTTTCAGAGAGGGATTGTGACGGAGTTGGCTAAATCCTGGAGCTTTATTCAGGGATTTCTGAAGGAGGAGAAAGTCCATATCACTTGTGGATATTTGAATGATATCCGGGCGAGACAAGGCGTTGGCGACGAAGTTGCTGGAGCCGTCTATAAAACGGATGTCGGTGGTAAACTAGGAAATAAAACCCAGGTCTCAGGTTTCTCTCTAGGATTACCGGCCAGGATGAACGGAAGGCAAACACAAGCAGTTTGTGGTGAGCTGAAACAATGATGATTTGACCCTCCAGACAATGTCTAAAGCGTTTAGTGGCAAAGAAAATGGTTGGTGACTCACGACTAAAGGTAATGTAGCCTGCCTTCGCTGTTTGAAGTTTGCAGGAATAAGGAGACAAATGCTGGATTTCAGCGTTTATCTTCTGTTGCAAAACCGCACCAACAGCCGTCTGAGATGCCTTAGACTTCAAATTTGCGGTCAGCATCCGTCTTAACTTTAAATGTGTTAATGCGGGTACTCGGGACAAGGCTTCCCGGCTGCAGCGAACGCGTTGCTAGCCTCAGGAGACAGAGGAAGGTGGTTGGAATTGGCTGTAAAATGTCCCTGAGGGGTTGTGACAGCTCTTAACACCATGGGATAGGACGACAATAATAACCGACAGCTCCTTAGAAGCGCCGAAAACTTTTCAGGGACCACGGCTTTGGATAGGTGTCGACAGCACTAGTTTTCTCTAGCAAAGGTTGGATAACGTTACGGTCGATTAGTCGCCGAAGAAAATCTGCGAACGTAACCCAGAAGATGCACCTCATAAAACTTAGTGTCATACCGTAGTGGGTACAACGTCTGAACGGTTTCGGAAGTTGTGACTGTTGCCGTTGTGTCTCTTCCCCCGCGACTGAGAGGTCGTCACAATAAACGTACATAAATGCAAGGCCGCCAGGCACTTGATCTATGAAACTTCGGAGAGTATGCGCGGTGTTCTGTGAGCCAAACGGTATGTGGAGAAGTTCATAGAGTCCAAAGTGAGTGGTAGTTGCGGTCTTTGGGACGTTCTTCGGGGCCACGGCGATTTGGTGGTTGGCTGGAATGGAATATATATTTTGACGAAGATAGCCTTCCCGTTTAACTCGATGAAGAAATCGTGAATGTGGAGGATAGGATACCGATCCGGGAAGGTGACGTTTAGTTCAGTGCATGGTAATAACCAATGGAATGCCACTCACCTGTTAACTTTCTTGGAAACCATGTGAAGGGGTGATGGACCACGAACTATTTGGTGGATAGATAACACCAAGTCTTAGGAGGTGTTAAAGCTTTGTCTTCGCTATTTTGAATTTCTACGGTGGCAAACGTCTGAAGCGTGCGAAAGTATTCCGGCTCTTAATGACGACATGGTGAGAAATGTCGTCTTTAGGCGGCGATGTAGAATCAGACGGATTGATAGGACATGAAAGTTGTCGAACGAGAGCTGCAAGGTTATAATTTGGTGAGGTCTACCGCAATTCAATCGAGTTGACTGAAGTGGTCTTGTCATGTGCGTAAAAAGTGGTCGTGCTTCCGATTAGGTTCCGACTCCCGATGTTCACTCTTAATCCAAAAGGATGATAAAAGTCAGCCATGATGGTCGTGTGTTCTACATCTGCCACCGTAAACCTCCAGGGCAACTGGCGCCTAAGATTGTATTCTTCCACCAACGGGTTGTCTGCAGCATATGATTCCGTCATGACTTACCAGCACCGACGCTGAATCGGCTGTATGGTGACTATTATGAAACCACCTTCTCATCATCTTTTGTAGTGCCGAACATCAGCCACCTTCCTTCTTGATGGCACATGCGCAGCAGATGCCTGTCCACCAAGTGTACCAACCAAGCTGTCTAACCCCAACAATACTTTCCCTGAACCGGATGGAACTCCTCTTGTTCCGCTGAAACTCACCCAGCATATTGTCCACTATCTGGGCATTTTGTTCAACTGGTCGCCCGAATAAACTGTGTTCCACCAGGTTGAACACGGCTAACCTAACTTCTGCCTTCAAAAGTGGTTACCATGCTACTACCAATTACAGACCAGTCGCTGCTCCTACTAGCATTTTCGAAGTGTCCCACTCGCTTGCTTGAGACAAACTTTCTGGCTACTTCACCACCAAAGCTTTTTTTGATGTCCAAACCCGGCCTTATTAGAGGGCATTCATCAGCAGCAAACCTCATGTTGATCACCGATCATTGGACGCCGTCAGCCAGTCAGGGTACAGCAATAAATTGTTGCATGTCTGATTATGCTGGAGCGTTCAGTCGCGTAAACAACGCCGTATTTCTGCACACGTTACACGACCTTGACGTCTATGGCAACCCACTTCCGCCTCTACCTTTCTACCTCATCAATTGTTGTTGCAATTTTTGCGTCAATTCCTGCTTCTGTGACTCACATTGGAGCACAGATGAACTTCCTCGAGGTTAGACCTTCGTGTCTGTTTTCTTCCCAATTCATATGAACCATATGGCCCACTCAATTGCCTATTCCTCGTTGTTATTTATGGATGCCGTCAACTTCTGGTGTGACATCAGAGCTCCCGATGGTTCTTCTCTACAACGCTATTTGAGAACTTTATTATGCTGGCGTCAGTCTAACCTTTCTGAGTTCGACGTTGAAAAATGCGAGATAATGCATGTTCGGCACATTTTTAACATCAGTTATCCTCTCAATGGTACTACTCCTCGTTTCATATCTATTGAGTGTGACTCAACAAAATTCAATTCTAATAAGCCCCGAGGCTCACTGAGTACAGAAACTTGCAGGACTGTGGTCTTCCTTAAGCGCTTCTTCGAAGAAGCTTCACTCGGAATGCTGAAAGCTTTCCCACAAACCGCTTCAGTTGCCCCCACCTGAAGAAAAGCGCTGCGATATGGTGCTCCTATCTCGGAAATCCTAAGACCCTACTTAAGACTGTCTAGTGAAGAGCCCAGGAAGGTTGTCCTGAAAACGCATATGACGTCTTATGATGAACTTCCTGATGAACTTATTGTGTTCTGGCTTGAGCTTCGGAGAATATGGAGTGATGAGTTATTCGCTTTTCCCAATAGGGCTCCGTTTTATGTCTGTGCGAGTACCGTCTCGAGGGGTCACACTCTCAAAATGGAGCATCAAAACAGTCGACTAGTATATCTTCACAATTTTTCTGGTCACACGTTTGTGAAGTTTAGAACTCTGCCTGGTGGCATTGCCTATAAAGATTCACGCTTTGCTCTCAAAGCACGTTTCAACCGATTATTCTATTCCTAGTTCAAATATTGTATAAATGTTTCATTGTACAGTCCCGTGATTCAATACACTGATATATGGGACCATTCAAGAGCCCTGTATCCCACCTTCGTCACCGGCACCAGTGAACTCCAGTGAACGAATTCAACATGGAATTATCAGAATAAACCTTGAAGGTAAAATTATCACCACCAAAAATCAGGAACTCGTTGTGAAAAAAAGATATGACGACGCTCTAATTGGCCATGTTGGACACCCAATGTGACAGGATGACCTTTGAGTGGACTATTACGAGCAATGCTTAACATCAAACTGCTTGGATAGTTGGCTGTTGTGAAGATCGATAAATTTGAAGACCGAACCAAACTCGCATAGCTGTAAAGGCAAAGATTCAAACCTGATAATCTACCCTCGTGAGGTTTAGCTTGGAAATCCCTAACGGCCTTGGTGACAGATTGCTGTACCCTCTCAATAGATATTCCGGCCTTCTAAATATAAACACGGCCAGATCACAATTCCACTCTTCAGCTGCAGACGGACGAATCCGGTGTATAGTAGTTCAAATGAACGTGAGGTTTACTGATCGAAAAGTTTCTTGAGTACCGCCATAGATTTACTTACCTCTTCCCCATTTGTCTCGACGTTTGGTGAGCTCGAAAAGATATGGAGGGCCAGCCTGTTGAGATAACTGTGAACCAGGCTCACCTGAACATGCTGGTAGCCGAGACAATACACAATGAGTGGAGATCAGCAAATGTGCACCTCCCTGCAATTTACGGTATTAAAAGTAAATTTACATACACGGGATCAGTCTCATTTTAGGTTGAACGTCGGAAGCAATACGGTTTTTGAGGTGGATGCAACTAAGTCCACATGAATAATCAAATAATAACGTATCTGATGATGGAGTTTGCAGTTGTGAGGGGTTGGAGAGGTAGTGCAATACATCAGCATTAATGGTTATTTCTGAATAGAAAATTAGCCGGTCACTTTCGCATCGGTAACCACTTCACGATAACAGGATCACCACAATATCCACAGGGCACCCCATGTGAACATTTTCTCCCATATTGGCTGTGCTCGCATTGCAGGATGAAACAAGAGGAAAGTCCGTCCGTGCTAAGGCTACCTTAGCTTCTCAAAGGACTGGTGCATGAAAGCATTGAAAATGCGCTTCCTGTCCTGGGATTTACATCCTGCAGCTTGGCCAACCCCTGGTGCAGCATTTTGTAATCCGGTTGAAATGGATTAGTAACGGCGACAGTTACCTCTCGACGAAACATGCTGCTTCTAGGCAAATTGTATTCGGCAAGCCACCGTCGATGGATTGGGAAACGGCCTAGAACAAATGCGGTTTCCGTTAACAATAACCTACTGCATGGATAGAAGTCTTTCTTGAAGACGGACAGCATATGAATGCATGGTAACCACATGGACCTGTAGAAACTGCAATCACACGTGCCATCGCTGATGTTCACCGTGTACTGCGTACCCTCATGGCTCACCCAAAGCTACCAACCGATATTACAAAAGGCTGCAGTTACGTTGAACTCGCCTCGGCTAACAATGTTTGTCAGTCAATTGGTGTTGAAGCATCTCAATGGATGTGGTAGATGATTATAGTGCAGCAGGGATGCAACTTTGTCCCGCGAAGCGCAAGGACCATGTAATAATGGCGACAGGCTGTTTATGACGCTTCAAACCGTTGCCTGTTTTATGTGTTCGACCTTCCACCTTCCCTGAATATTCTCAATGATACAGTCACAGAAGTCAGCGTTATCCCACCGAAGGGTGACAAACGCAACTTCCAACCGGCATCGTAAACATTACTGGTAGCTAATTGTTCATAGATCCCAAAATACAGTGAGGAAGCTACTCACTGTGGATCTT
>LOND01021509.1:0-11634 GCA_014220965.1 Paragonimus kellicotti
CTGATCTGAGACCATGCTTTCAAGAGGCAACCGTGTTAACCATTATCACGTTGACCTCCAATTTGACAAGACTAAATTCTCAGATGTGAATGATCGACTGTACTCATTACCACATGCATTACTGGCGAGCTCAAGCAAGAGTGAACCCGAATATGATGCTTCTTTTTAAAAGGGGCTGTATGTAAGGTCATTGTGAACTATAGTTATGGATCACTTAATAGAGTTTGTGAGTTACATTATAGTATTCCTTCTTCAGTAACTCAGTATATATTATACGTTAGTGTGGATGCATGAAACGATATCGGTGTCCAGTACGGTTTTTTCATCCGTTTTGTAAAGGCTTCATGGAGCCAATTACTTTAAACAGGTGATCTGCAAGAATGTTTCTTTTTCCTGATCAATTTGTTGATATGGTGTCGTACGAAATAGGACCCATTGACTTTGTTTTGTGGGAAGATTGTCAGATTTAGTATCAATCGAGATCATATTACTGCTGTGTGTACGAACTATATCCATCAACCATATGAAGGTTTGAAATCACTTATTCTGCACTCAGCAAAAGTCAACACCCCGTCGCAGGCCGATTGTTTGACATAGGAATCCAGCAACAATGGGATGACACATGTTTGACCCATTATCATACGCGAATTGTTTTCTTTAATCACCTTCTCGTTCATATCTTAAATGAATTCACAAGCCCGCTATTTTTACAGACTGCGAACTATGTGCTCTCAAAGAAGACTTGTGCAGTGTAGAAAAACAGTGAGGAGAGCGCACGTAAATTCAATTTAATAAGCATTCACATGGCTCGATTTGTTCAAGGACATTCAATAGACATCTCGAGAAAGTGATATAATTCGTACCTCACATATTAATAGCATCGAGTGCAGTGTTGTTATTTTTCATTAAAGCGATATATTTTTTTAACAAAGTCAGCTGATACGTGTCGCTGTATCGAGCAAACTTTAAAAACTAATTAAAACAGTTGTAGAAAAAATAATTCGGTAGCTAACTGCATACAATCCTATTGATGATAACCAAAACAAAACATCCTACATGTTATTTTCCGAAAAGGTTAGCAAAACAGTATTTCCCATCCCGGATTGTTTACGTGGATATGGATCCGATGGTAACTAACGTGACTGAGATGATCCAAAAATAATCCAAGGGAATGTATGTTGTTCGGTTACGTCTTATTGGAATTAATATTACGTGGTTGTCATGGTGACTCACATCCGAACGTGTGATCGGACGTACCGATAGTGAACTTCACTAGATCAAGACAACATTGGAACTCTGCTTTCGTTAACGTTACCAGTAAACATGCTACGTTACTCTGGCGGTTGACGGTGTAACGTACATCCTGATGTCTAAACATTTCTATAGCATGACCACGGTAATTCAAGTTTAGCAAGCTATGAATCGACTTCACCTTTAACTTGCAAAAGCTGATACTGTCTAGTAGATAATAGATTTTGTTGAGGACAACATGTTCATCCAACCGGTAAGTTGAATCCTACTTTCTTATTAATACACGACAAGCGGAAATTAGGAAGCACAACTCGGAAGTTTACTTATTAAACAACTCCACCAGGCAAGAGACATAGGTTGAAAACAGAGAACTAACGTTACCTTCAGGTTAGAAGCATAATTTAGTTTCACACTTCAAACCCATTCATAGTTCAGAAAGTCCGTTTGGTTAAGAGATAATCGTTAATTTTGTGACATACTATCCATCCCGATTAAGTCCGGAACCATGGAGTCAAACACAAACTACATACGTTCTACAATTTCATAACGAGATTTAAGCTACGTATTCATGGAACCTCAAAACAAATATTGATCAGGTAGGCACTGTCAACCACAGTTATTTGGCGTAGTATTCTCGTTCAACAACCAAAAATGGATATGATGAGTCGGATTTTCACAGCAAGTAGATGACTCAGGAGGACAGAACAAAACAGAGACTGGCAATGTAATAGGGCTGCTGGCCCAGATGATCTCGTGCCGGCACTTTTCAAAGAAGGTGGAGAGGCGTTAGTAGAGGCATTGACTCAGTTGTTTCAACTTGTGTGGACGACGGAGACCATCCCTCCGTGCTGGGGTCACTCGATAATAGTTCCCATATTTAAGAAAGGAGCCCGGGGCTCTTGCGAAACCATAGAGGGATTAGTTTGACCCCAGTCATTTCAAGGGTTCTAGCATCAATTATACTTCGTCGACTCACTGCAGTTCGGGAAGTAAACATTAGGGAAGAACAGGCAGGGTTTCGCCCTGGGCGGGGTTGTATAGATCACATTTTTACCCTTCGTCAAATTCTGGAGCAGCGTCATGTGTACCGCCGGCCAACAATCGCCGTATTCCTCGACTATAAAGGTGCGTTTGATTCGGTGGACCGATCTACACTTTTAGAGTCGCTTAGACGTAGGGGTGTACCGACTAAGTATGTGAACATACTGTCGGCGCTTTATTCCCATACTTCAGCTCAGGTTAGGGTTTACGGTGAACTGTCTGACAGTTTCAGCACCAGGAGCGGCGTACGTCAAGGCTGTCCCCTTTCGCCATTTTTGTTCAATTTCGTCATAGACGAAATAATGGAGGACTGTCTGCGGCACTCAAATGATGCCGGCGTGGACCTCCTACCTGGTGAAAGACTGACTGATCTTGATTATGCTGACGATAAGGTATTGCTGTTGACAACTTTCAAGCGGCACAAACAACACTGGACGCTATTTCGCGTTCTGCTAAGTACTTCGGAATGCGCTTTGCAGCCTCAAAATGCAAAGTGCTTCTGCAAGATTGCTGTGATCACGTAGATTTAATGTTAGATAATGAAGTCATGGAGGTTGTTGACCGGTTTGTATACCTGGGAAGCTGCATCAGCGGTGGCGTCGGAGGTGTAGGGAATGAAATAGAAGCGCGTATTTCCAAGGCTAGGGCGGTGTTCGCTAATCTAAGACACCTATGGCGACAGAGAGGTATTTCCCTAAAGCTTAAGGGTCGTGTATATCAAACAACAGTGAGGGCCGTATTACTTTACGGCAGCGAAACCTGGCCACTCAGGGTAGAGGACGTGAACCGTCTCCAGGTATTTGACCACCGATGTCTGCGTTCAATCGCTCGTATCGGGTGGCACCAGCGAGTAAGCAACGAGGAGGTTAGGAAGCGGGTGTTTGGCACTGATTGTCAAACGAGTTCTCTTGTTCAGTCGCTACATTTGCACAGACTTAGATGGTTGGGTCATGTACTAAGGATGCCAGCTAGTCGTTTGCCACACCGAGCACTGTTTGCGGACGCTGCGGCTGACTGGCGCAAGGTGCGAGGTGGACAGATGATGACCTGGCGTAGACAAATGAAATCGTTTACGAAGGGGTTGGTCACTGTAGGTCGGGTTCGTCTCCCGGGCTGGGGCCCTCGCGACTCACAGAGTCGGTGGCTTGAGACGTTAGGTGAGATGGCGGCTAATCGAGCTCAGTGGCGTGAATGCTGTCGTTGTTTGGCCGAGTTGTCTGTGAAGTGAGTGCACTTAATGATGCGGGGCAGTGAAAGCCGTAAGGAAGCTGTCTTGCTGATGACGCCTTACTTTCACTTACAGCTCGGTTGTTTGTTTGCAAGGTGTAGGCGCCTTGATGTTGTATGTTTGAATATAGACGTAGCTATTTTTAGTAGTTAGGTCCACTTCCCCTCCCCTCCTCTATTTTCTTCTTTCTTCCTATATAAGTTTTTTTTTTTCTTTGTTCTTCGTGGTTGTGTGGCAGTCAAGCATCAGTGTGAACCACCGATGTATTGCTGTCTATGATGATGATGATGATGATGAAGTAATCAAATTACAACAGATTCCATCGTGTTTACCTCCGTCTCTTTTCAGCCAAGATAAGTTTTGACTGACACACTAATTGCAGGAACCAACGTTAATTCAAATGGTTTGCAATATAATGTCTGTTCTCTCGATCGCTCAGCAAGCGACAGAACTGTGTGAGAACGGTTTGAAACATTCTCAGAAAGCCTATCCTATTCTATCCTGATGCCGATCCGGATTGCAGACTGCATGGAAAAAAGCACGGATACATTACCATTGTGGAAGAATGCTGTAACCTGAATCTGGGCAAGCGAACCCGCGCCAAATCTAATTGTTGGACATAAATGGCAACTACCTTGTGAACTTAGAGTGAGAACGCGAATCAGCATCAAAAGGTCGTTGTCCTCAAGAAAGCAATCTTACAGAACAAATGTAGTGGAGAATAACTATTCCAAAATACCCTCCTGTACTTTGGAAATTCACAAAAGTATTGCAGAGAAGATAATTAATTCTTTTTTCGACATTACTCCATTATATAGCAGTGTTGGTTGTACTTATTCTAATAAACACCGATACTGCACTACAGTACAATCTACACTTTGTACATTAGGTATTCAAGATTTAAAAAACTGACTTTGCATTAAGGTTCACAGCTACTCCGGATTTTCAATCGCCTGACATCCAGTGCAATAAATCAAGTGAGGAATCGTCTGATTGTATTGTTTGCGCAGTCAACTTTCCGTTGTGCATATTAACACATGTTAGAATAGTGTCGACAGTCCGACAAGCGTCCCAAAACCCTAGTGATGAGGTTCTGAAATTCTTATTCGCTTCATGCCGACATACACTAACGTTTTACCACTCAATGATCTCTAGGACACAATAAGTAAAGCTGTTGGAAAAATTTGAAAATATCTAGAGGATTCGTGTGTAAGATACATAATTACTATTGACCACGTTACTGCTGACTAATCAGAAGGTGTACACAACCCGATTTTCATTTCGAAACACTTTCTTAAGGAGTAGGCATAATTGCGTATCACTTTTCTTGAATCATGCACATCCTTTCGCAAACATATGCAAACGTACTGCCAATGACTTAGGCTCAACTGTACTGTTCGCATGCAACCGAATTGCTTGTTTTCGTACGCAGATAAAGGCTAAGTTGGTACGCATTTTCAAAATTAAGTCTTGGTCATTTCTGCTTCACATCGCAATATTTTCTCAAACCAGTGGACTTATTAATATTAGGTAACTTGTCGAAGAGAGCTATTTATGTGGGCCATTTAAACCAAGCAATTGGCAGACAGTTTTCTGTTACCACCCCCAGAACCATTGGAAAAGATGAATCCAACATGCTCGTTTTCAATGGTCCTAGAATAACTGAGTCAGGTGGCGTTTATAACGCAACTGTATGCTGTATAGGTCAAGCAGGTAAGCAGACAAAAGCAGAGTTGGTATTGTCAGATAAGTTAATTATGTAACAACCAAAACACCATTTACTCATTTACAAACGTAAGGCTTGCCGGCAGCTTATGATGATGGCCGCATCTAAAAGATTAGAACAGAGTACCTTTTTGGTTCTGCTTAGTTAATTAAATGGATTATTTCAACCTGAATATCACTCACATTAGATTGCACCACCCGAATTGCTGGTAACTTTTCTGTTGATTCACTACGAACAGAAGCAGTCAACTTGAATTTCAATTTTAATAAAGCTCAACAACAGTGTACATCCCCGACCGTGCCGGGATTTACACCTCAGCCCTCACACTTTTTAGGCTAACGTGTTAACCATGTCAGTAACCTCACAATGCTTATGACCGATCAGCCATATCTAATTGGTCAATCAAGATCTGTTTATACTGTTCAGCTTGCCAGATCACTTCAAAGCTGGTTAGTCGAAAAGCTTATACGAATACAAAGGTTGCGATTAAATGTCTGTAGTGCTCATTTTGACCACTAATCTATTTACTGCCCGATAGGTCTAATGAAGCATACTACTGCAACCCAGCTGCGATGTTCCTGGTCACAGTGTTATCGTCCGAAGTTAACAAATGGTCTCTGTTTTCACTTTTTCAAAATCAGTGGGCAATAGGAACACTATTTACTCATAGTTGTAGTTGTGCGTTAGTACACAGTTGATCGGTCCTACATATTACAAGTACAGTGGTGTTGTGTTTATCACATCAATCTCACAAGCCCGAGGGTAGGATTACCCATTACGGTCCAAAAGATATCTGCTGCTCATCATTAAGAACAAAACCCGAGTGTAATTCCTCCGTCCGAATGACTTATCTGAATGCAAAGGATGAGGTTGACTGTTTGTGGTGTTTGATTCAAAATAAACTAACTCCCCAAAGTTCAATCATCAACCCTGTTAATTTACACAAATTCATGCGGTTTATTCATATTAACAACGCTTTTACCCACCCGAGAAGAATGATGTCTTATGTCGAAAGTCTATACCTTCTCCTGGTGATAATGTCTCGAAGTCACTTTCTAATATTTCAATGACAATTTAGCATGTTCCAGGTAACTACACTCGAACGGATTAACTTTTACACTCTGTGCATCTGGCAGGATCACGTCCCCTCAATTTGTAAGAGCCTGTCAATTTCTGTGTTTTTAAGCCCACCAGTGTGCCCGTTAGCTGTACGACCCTGTTCGTTGGTAAAACTCGAAAAACTCCCTTGGGGCATCTTAACTTGACACCGGTACAAGAAAAGTGTCATCAGAACATCATAAACTGGAAAATGTATAAGGCCATTTCTATCCCCCATTATCTCGTTTTCCGTACTGAGACAGCACACATTCTTCACCACTGATTACACTGCTCACCGTTTATTTCCACCGGCAAATATTCTTGCAAACCTTTCGGAAACATGTTCCACAGTAGTAGCATTTGTAACTTCAGTCCGACTAAGTTTGTTTCGTTTCAGAATTGTTAAACCTGTAGGTCGTTTGCCTGCAAAATTTTGTCTGAATCTGCTCGGCGTTTACAATCCTATTTTTCTCAGTGTATGTCAGCATCGTTACTAGGTCCCGTTCCAAATCTGTGCACACTCAACCAACTAACAAAGCAAGAGAAACAGAACATTCAAAAGAGGGCTACAGATTAAGGCTGTCAGTCCGAACACACAGATTTGCAGGAATCAAAATTAGCGTGCGGTTTGGCGGCAAAGAACATTTGCGTACAATCAACAAATTTACCTAAAGACGGTTTAAGGTAATCAACAATACTTGATGACTGCATTAAGAAGCCGGATAAGTGTCGCAACCTAGACAAATTGCAGCTTCACTTTTGGAACTGCTTCGTCTATTTCGTACAACCAACTGACGAAATTAACCGGCTTGGAGAAGAAGAGGACTTTAACCTTTCAGTATATTCAACTGAACGAGGGAAAGGTTGTCAGAAGACCCCTGAGGTCCAGATATGCTGTTTGTGATGAACATTTGACTTCACACTCTCACAGCCAATGAGATAACGAGTAGTCATATCAGAACAATAAATCTTCGATTGTAAACAAACCCTTGGATTTACAATGATCAAACGAGCGTTTTTGATGAAAAAAAAACATATTGCCAAGCAACCCATGAAAATTCATCCGAATGAAAATAACCGGTACTGCCAAGGTTATCAGAACCAGGTTGCCTGATCCAAAATTGGGTAATCAAAAACCGTTTGTTCAGGCGCTGCATTTACCGTGGTAAAAATTCACCTGACTGATAGTTAACTCGCGCAATCAAATCAACGGACGAGTGTGAGATGATAAAAAGTCAGGCCATCACCAAGTGACTGACCAGTGACCTAGTTTCTCTGTAATAAGTCTGATCGATATCTCGATCTAACTCTATTAACTCCTTATATAATTGTACCGGCCTGAAGATGAATTATCGAAAACATATGTTCGCCTATATGTCTTTATTCTCATTATCGTAATGGGCATATTTGAAATTTTCCAAATAAACCCAACTAAATGAACAATTACCTCACAAAGCTATCAACTGTAACAAAAGAATGACAGAGTTGAACAGATTGTTAGTTATCAGGATTAGTAAGTCACGATTAGCAATGGTGTCCAATCGCAGTTGTTCGCTGACCATCTGGATAACCACTACAATATTCCAAACCATAGACTTCGGAGACTCATAATTTCTAGGGAGTTCCCCATATGCTGTCGGATTGGGACCATAACCTTAGCGAGGGTTGCAGTACAGTAGTGCTGAAACGTTGGATGGATAGGTCTGTGTTATTGCCAAACAATTAGGCAACAAGAGAGAAGAAGTTTTGGGACGTGAACAACTTCATAGTGGCCAGATAACTCAAATGGAAAATTTTACAAACGGTGATATCTAAATCATCACTTCACAATGGGAAAATAATAATACTGGTACAAATTTTCAAGGCACTTTTTTGTGTTACCGTTCCGAGAGATGCTGCTTCTCACATGTGGAATTGTCGAAATAGTTAAGAAATCTAGAACTGTAGTCACATGTTAATTGCGAAACGCAAGAAAGGTCATGAAGACGTTGAGCAAACTTGCGGATAAGGAAACCCCAAGCAAGACAGGATGATTGTTGTTATTAGCTTACAAGGCAGCAAAGTGTCACTAGCCAAATTTGTTACTTAATCTCAATGTCTTCATGATAACTGTACTATAACACCTGAAAGTATTCCACAACTAGAGTGAAAAATCGTACAAAAATTACCTAGTGAAAACAAGAACGAATCCAGCAGTATTGATTATATCAGGAAGTCATGACGTAGGGCTGTCGCACGGCAAGTCATTCAGAAGGTTAATGTAGATTTCATCCAGGTGGCAAAAGCTCATTACTTATAAATGGGCATATCAGTCTTTGGATTGTGTTAACAGATTATATTTGACAGCAGCTAGTACGGACATATTCAGTGAGTTTTCATTTCACCAAATTGGTAAACATCTATAAGGTTTGAGCTAGATAACGTCAATACGTCTTTTGTTTTTCAATACGAGCCAAATATTTCCTCACTAGATTGAGGTATTTCACCTGGTAACCTCCCGTCTAGATACGAAACTACCGGAAATCTGTGAATAAATTAATGTATCAAGTGTATAGAAGTGGATGACAAGCTGAACGCTAAACCGTTTCACCTTATAAATGCCTAATGCTCAATCACTGACGCAACAGCCAAAAAAACGTTTTCATCAAAGCTTGATTGCAGTTTGATCCCCAGTCGTGTCCAGAATATGAACTACTGATGAGCTCTAACGAGACTAAGACGTGAGTCCAGTGTTCGAGAGAGGTCAGTTAAAATATCTGTCCGTTCACGAAATCCACGATCAAATCTGAATGATATTCATTTTGAATAAATGGTCATTAATTTGACAGTTGAGAAGATATTACCAAAACATGGTCGGCCGCTTGATAATATTGCAGTATATGTGTAACGAGTAGCAGTTGGTTGTTTGTTCACTACATTAACCACAGGTTAAAGTAACTTAAATCAAAAGAAAGCACCCTACAGGAGTTTTCGTTTCACGGTAATCCAATATCAGCTGCCGTGTTTGTCACTGTCAGAATCGAGATGCATGCCCACTAGCATATGATGGGGATTTGGACAATATTACCCCTGTCGACATCAACCAGGCCATTCTATCATCGCTAGGTTGGACAGGTGTGCAAAGTCATCTGTGAAAATTGTTTGTGCTTGATGTAAGTTTAATTACACAATTTGTTCCCGATTTTCAGCACGATATAACGGTAACTTTTATTCAGCTGCCCACATTGCAGTTCAGACAAGATCAGTCAGCATGGAAACATCGAGTTGGCATTGAAGCAACCACAGATAATTCTAAAAACTGTGTGTGATTTCAAGGGCAACTCTTAGGATTCAGACACCATCTGCTCGCCATCTGTAACCACGGAAGATTCCCATTAGTTAAAATATGTTAAGTATGTTTAACTGTGAGTATCGAAGTTTGAACTAATTTTGCCGAAGGAAGTTAGTCCGGACAAACCCATTAAACTTACCTCACAACCATTACATTCGACGCAGTAATTGCATACATAAAACAAACACCGATCCCTCATCCTTAGTGTCATTTTGATTTAACGACTTACATTCACATTTTATAATGAATAACTGCAGTTTTCACCAAGATAGTTGTACACAATTAGTGACAGGTGTGAGCGTTTCTTACTGGCTCATTGAAAGCAAATTTCAATATTATGAATTGGAATTTCAAATCAAGCAATTAGGGGTACGCAGCGGATAACTGATCTGCAGGTTTGAAAAAGTCAGCTAGTTTTGAGACCCAAAACGCGGATGGCACAAGGATTGTTTATTCAGAAAGCAACGCGTGGGTTATGCGTTTCAACAAGACAACAAACGAAAACACTCATCTGCATACGGCACTCGGCCCAGACCGTCACGGCTGCCACAGAGGTCAACGCTCAGTTTCTTTACGTTCCCTTACGTACCAAGAACCATTTCATGCGATGCTGCACTCCAATGTTTCTTCTTGTATTTTTCCTGCGGCTATTTCGATGTCAAATGTATGCTCTGGTTCCACTACTGAATAGCAGTGGTGTGAGTAGTATAACATGATCACTCCTAATCACTACACTAGTTTAGACAAAGATGAGATTGATGGTCCACTGTTTTTCAGCTCACAAGGACGGCTTTAAACATTTGACTGTTACTGCCCCAGCAAACCGCGAAAATGTTGGATCAAAATGGTTTCATAGAATTTTGAACAGTTGTCAGGATGTATCTTGCAACTGCGAACACTAACTGTTTGAATATTTTGACATTATTCCCTTCTCCAGCACAGCAGACCTGTACACCCCTCCAGTCTCAGGTTCCTTCACTATGGAAATTGAACATTTTCCGATTTTGCTTATGTAACGTTCTCCGCGGCTAAACATGATTTGGTAAAAAATATATGAGGCACCACCGATAGGCTGACCACTGACGGAAAATAATTGTCTTCTGGGTCCTCAAGAGTACACGGTGTTCAGCTATGTTAGAAGATCTTTTGATCAAAGACATTATTCTTCACATTTTTGGATGCAAACTACGGTCACCCATGAAAGACAGTTTTATGTGAAACTACTTTTTACATGCAATGGTCACCTGCTAGTGATATCATTTCTATCTGAATTTTTTAGTCTACTATGTCCTTCTATGATCTCTTTACGGTAAGTTCCGGATTGTAGTATACACCTCAACAATAGTAATTTATTCGCAAGACTGTTCTGTTTATGGATGAGCCCAACTGGGATACTGGCAGCACCATGTGCATTTTTGTAGACAGCTCCTTAAATCAAACCATCATCTTTTCGACTTATAAGAATACATTAGAAATGGCTGATATTTTCTTGATCTCATATGCATATGTTACCTTAAGATTTGGATCTCAGCTGTGAGTAGGTATCCTATAAATTCATCTACCGTCCGTTTAAATCGACTGAATATCAGCATTCCATCGAAGTAACCCTTGTAGTATAGCAATAGTAGTATGACAATTGTGTTTTGTATACGGCTAGCTCGTGTCCAATACCTATAATGACAAAGACATCTAAGATCTTCGTTGGTAGATTTCTTAAAGTTACCATTTTTATTCGACGGCAAAACAGCATGCAATAAGTGTTGTTGCCAGATTCAGCGAGTAACAGGAACGTCTTCCCTGGCATATCAGTTGGAAGAAGCGAAGTAATGTAACTCGGTTCACCGGATTCACGGATGTAATCGCTACTCTCACGTAGCGGAACATTTGTGGACAGTGACTGGACGTTCAAGCAACAAATCTACTCATCAGCAAGAAGGAGGATGTCTGATAAGTCCAAAA
>LOND01021510.1:0-20617 GCA_014220965.1 Paragonimus kellicotti
CAGCTTCAACACCCAGACCAGTCACTAGTGGAGTGATCCAAGGAAGCGTCCTGGGACCGTTACTCTTTCTTATGTATATAGACGACATATGTCAAGTTATCCAGCACGGCAAACTATTCATATTTGCCGATGACATCAAACTTGTCTATACTGTTCCTCCTGGCGATCTCACTTTTTGTTTAGGAAATATACGGAAGACTTCATGTCATTAGAGTCTTGGTGTCAAACTTGGCTGATGAAATTTGCAGCCAATAAATCCACCATCGTTGCCATATATACCAGAGGACTTTATAAAGCTGGATGGCCATAGCATTCCAACTTCCAACTCAGTCCGAGACCTGGGTATACGTTACTCAAACTCATTCAATTTCTCAGAACAGGTATCTTTCCTAGTAGGTAAAACTAGACGAACGATTGGTTACATTAAGCACTCATTCACCCTTCCTGAAGCTCGACTACACCTTTATAAACTATGCGTACGACCTCAACTTGAGTACTGCACGTTCATATATTGTCACCTGCGCAAGTCTGATAGGCTAGCTCTGGAAAGTCTCCAACGTGCATTCACGAAAGGTTTACTAGGTTATACCGTCTTCTCTGAACTACAGAGAACGTTGCCAAACGCTAGCACTCGATCCACTTTGGCTACGGCGACTCAAGCTGAATCTTGCACTTTTGTATAATCTAGTTCACGGCAATACATTTACCGACAACTTCGAGATTAGCTTACAACATAGCTCAATGTACAACCTCAGGAACAAAAAATATACATTGACAGCTTTTAAATCCCGTAAGAAGCTGCGTTCAAATTTTTCCTAGTGAAATACTTCCTACATTTGGAATAAACTTCCACATGCAGTTAGAGCCAGTAAGAATATACACCAATTCAAACGAAGCTTAGAAACCTTCCTGACATTACCGAACGTTATGTCCATTTTCAAACTCTGCCTGCATGAAGACGATATTTTTGAAAACGGACCTAATAACATCTGAGTGGAAACCCTGCGTCGCGTGATACAACGTCTAGTACATTCCGAGCAGATCAAAGCTATCAATTTCACCATCGGATGTATTTATATAGATATCGAAGCTTATTACTTCATACCTAATCATAACCAACTGTGTATGGTTATTGATCATTATGCAAAGGCTGTACACGCTAAAACTGTTTGGAAAAGAAAATACACTTAACCTGTTCGCCTCATACGGTTACATTCAAATCTTACGTTGCCACCCATATTTCCTGTCCTAATGGATCACTTGACAATCTTTCTATCATTTTAAACATTCTTTCCATTCCATATCTCGGACGCGTATATCAAATCGACATCAGAATTCGGCTGTAATCATATACTAGAAAAAGCCGTTAATCAATCTCTTTCAACGTTATACGATAACAACTGTTCGGTAGTGCTATATATTTTATTAGATGACACGGAATTATGAAATTTTATATAAAGGTTTGACTAGAAAATCACATATTTCATTATTCGTCATACTTCACATGACCATTTTCCGTTTATCACGTAATTTCGCTTTTCATTCCTGATTCCACAACTGCATCTGACGCGAGAAAACATTCCACTACGTCCGGACACTCAAAATCCCGTATTGGTTGGACAACTCGCGAGGTCTGTGAAATTTCGTCAATTTTGAGAACATAACGAAGTCCAGTTCAGAGGACCGCCCACTTCTTCGCAAAAGTAGAGGCTTTCTGATCGTTCCCCATCGCGACAAAATTTCCTGCACATTTTTCCGGAACCAACTGCATCAAATAACGACGGAATTCTTCGACCGGCCACTTTCTCCATCCTCAGATGACGGATTTCTGGCATGACCTTGACCATTAGGTCAGTGTTAACCTTGTGAGCCAAAAATTGATGTAACTACTCAGCATTTTCATCGAACATGGGAAAATTTTGAAACTATCATTTTCGACGCGTGTGTCCCAGATTCTTTCTCATAAACTTGGATTTTTCTCTCTTGCTATGTCTGTTTCGTTAAACTATTCACAAAACTGGCGTATTGTACAATTATTAATTGTGTGTATGGAGTGCATTTATGCATGTAGCGATAAAATGTGTACATTGATCACGCTCATCTGAGCGTGTTTCTCACAGATGCGTTGAGAAATATATTATTATTATTATTATTATTATTATTATTATTATTATTATTATTATTATTCTTGAGTACACTCAATCTTGTGTCTGATTCTGTAAATTCGAACTACCTTACGTTTAAAGCCGCCATTCACGAGGCCGATGAGGCATTTATTCCTCGTAAACTATGGAAGTTCTCCTCTCGCTCACCGCTTCCGCGGAACATACGTCGTCTTCTTGACCTACGTTCCCGTCTATTCTCTAAGCAGAAGCTAACGGGCAAGCCGGAGGATCTAAACGCCTTCCGCTCTGTACGAAACAGGTGCAAGCGGAAATCCGTCAACACACCCAACGGTACAGTCAAAGATCCTACTAGTAGCCCGCAAAAATAAGAGTTCTCTTTCGGAGTGCATGCGCCGCCAGAGAAAAACTAAGCCCTCGGCGCTTTCTCTGCGGCTTCCCGACGGGGAAACCTCCTCCAACCCCCAGGTGGTTGCTGAGACGTTCAGAGAATATTATTCAGCAGTCTACAATGTGGTCCCGCCAAACTGGCATCCGATTCTCCCGCGGAGAAATTTCCAATGCCCACTCCTAACAGCTGAATTCTCTGTGCTCGACGTTCAGGATCTCTTGCTTAAGATCAATCCTTATAGTGCAATGGGACCAGACGGGATCCATCCTCGGATCCTCAAAGAAGCGGCCCTTGGTTTGGCGATGCCCCTCCATGGTCTGTTTAAACAGACACTTCGGACCAGCACTCTTCCGGAGGCATGGAAAGAGGCCATTTCCATACCTATTTTCAAAGCAGGGTCGTTACTCCCTGCTAGTTACCGGCCGATCAGCCTTACCAGCATCCCGTGCAAGGTAATGGAACGTCTTTTAAAACGCGCCATACTTAGGCACTTCTTCTCCAATAACCTTTTCTCCTCTACCCAGCATGGCTTTCTTCCCGACCGGTCATGCATAACGAATATGCTAATCTTTATGGATAGCCTGACAGACGCCAAAGACAATGGCCATATCTCGGATGCTATCTTCTTCGACTTTGCCAAAGCTTTTGACCGTGTCCCACACGGTCCCCTTGTACATAAACTAGAGGCTTATGGCATCCAAGGTGAGGTTCTCCGCTGGATTGAATCCTTTCTTGGCAACAGGACTTTCAGAGTAAAAACCGGATCGGACCTTTCTTCTCCTTGTCCGATCTCCGCTGGAGTTCCTCAAGGATCCGTACTCGGTCCGTTATTGTTTTTAATATATATCAACGATCTTCCTGATCTTATTTCTAGCAACGCCCTCCTTTATGCTGATGATTTAAAAATCTGGAATGCTTGTGATCCCAGTGCATTACAGATTGACCTTGACCGTATTAAGTGCTGGTCAGATGACTGGAGTCTCCCTCTAAACGACAGCAAGTGTGCGCATATGTCGCTCGGAGGAGACTCCGGGAACCTATTCGTGATACATGGTACACAAAGTGTAATAGATATCGCGAAAGTAGACCTCAAAAAAGACCTAGGGATTTGGCTGTCGACCGGTTTATCTTTTTCTTATCACCATCAGATGGCCGCAAAAAAGGATTTAGGACTCTTGGGATGATAAAAAGAGCCTTTCCCCGCATAGACAGGCATGCCTTTCAGTCGCTCTACGGGGTCTACATACGACCACTGCTTGAGTATGCTAATCAAGTCGTATACACCGGCTTGAAAAAGGACATACCATCGAACGTGTCCAGCGAGTAGCCACTAAAATGGTCACTGGCTTGCGGCATTTCTCCTACGAGTCTCGTCTTGAAATTCTTGATCTTTACCCACTTGAGTTTCGAAGACTCCGCGGTGACTTAATCCTTACGCACTTTTTCTTTAGCACAGGACTAGTGCAGCGATTCTTTACCCAGTAGTCGATAACAGTCGGAGGGGTCACAACAAGAAGCTCCATAAGCTTCGACCCCGAACCTTCCTTAGGCAACAGTTCTCTTACAGGGTTATCAACCACTGGAACGACCTTCCATTAGAGGTTGTTAGCTGCTCTTCTAGGGACCGTTTCAAAGTGTTATTAGATTCTCATTTACTTAAAACAAAATGTTAAATTAGTATTTTGTTCTTTTCTATTAGAAAAGTATTTTTACTATGTTCTCGGTATTCTCTGTAACCCCAAGAGCGGTGCTACACCCAGTTTTCAATGACTGCCTTTCAGGTCAACAGAAAACCGCTGACATCGAAACGGACAAACTGACTGGATCCGGGTGAATTGGGTCCCCAACCTCGAACCCGTGAACAAATCGCTGAAATCGTTGGGGTTTCAGAGAATACCGAGAACACAGTGAAGTACTAATCTGATAGAAAAGAACAAAATACTAATCTAACACTTTTTTAAGTAAATGAGAATCTAATAACACTTTGAAACGGTCCCTAGAAGAGCAGCTAACAACCTCTAATGGAAGGTCGTTCCAGTGGTTGATAACCCTGTAAGAGTAGAACTGTTGCCTAAGGAAGGTTCGGGTTCGAAGCTTATGGAGCTTCTTGTTGTGACCCCTCCAACTGTTTGTTGCTCTTTACAGATACATGGTTACTTGCCCCTACCTGATGTATCCTCCCACCCTGTGACATGGTTTTCTGTTTTCCATCCCATCAATCCTGTGCATCTTGTGGGCTAGTCATTTGTGTCCACACTCCATTGGTCGTCATTAGAGTCCACTCGCGATAAATGTGCAGTATGCGTCGGAAGGAGGATTTCTTCCGAACCTAAAGCCCGAGCACCAGTAAGGTTGACCTGTCGAACGCGTTTCACGAATCTTTTGATGTTGTCGTATCTCCACGACAATTCCAAAATTTGGATGCATTCCCTGTTGAGCTGAAATAGTTCGAAGTTCGATTGGCTCTTCATACTGAACCAGATCAACCGAACCGGCATATTGCTGTATAGACACTCTTGGTTTGCCACGTATTCCAACTATCTTGCTGTTTATTTGACTGTTGGCATTATTGACATTGTTTGATTGCATGTCTGCATTCTCTCGTTTGTTCGACTGTCCAAGGTCATAACAATAATTTCCGTCGCTTGCTAGCTGGTTGGTCTTGCTCTGCTTTCTGTCGAACTTTGCTTACAGCTCGTTTTTCCGGTCTACTTGCAATAAACGTCGTTGTCCATTATTCGGTTTTTTGGTTTAATCATTGTGGAGAATAGGCACGGTCCAAGATAGAGACTTTCCTGTCCTTAAACTTTTGGTGAACCAGACATATAATCCATTTTCTTTCAGCACGTGCTTCTGTTCACTACCATTCGATGGGATCGGTTACTAATCAGCTTTATTTCAGCAAGTTTTTTTGGTTTACCGCAACATATTAGTGAACCCGAAATTTATTGAACTCGGTAAGCCGTTTTTATTCCTGGGGATTTATTTTTAAGTTGAACATCATCCTCTAGTATATCTACACACTATGTAAAGTTTGAACACGAACACGAAGCAAAATTGTGATGGAAAAAAGGTGCGTTGGTTTAGGGTTCCACTACACCGAATGAGATATCCAATGGGCACAATCTGCCGTGCTGCTCCCAAAGGAATTTGACGTCACCACGGCGATAATTTTGACAACAGATAAATACGGAGATGTGCTGAAATAGACGGTTGATTCCGTTGAACTTTCAACTCTCCAGAGATCGGAGCACACGCGACACTGAACGCAGAGAGAACACAGGGCTCGCGACCTTGGAGATGAAATTTTATTTGTGATAATTGATTCAGTCGATTCACATGATTTAAACATCGAGTGTAGATGTGAAATTGAGAAAGGCGAAAAGTGTGAAGAACAATGAAAATTATAAAGTACAAAATGCTTTACAAAACGCTACAATCCGAAATTCACCGCGGCTTTTGCATTCCCATAGACTTTCTAGCTGGTCCCTTGCGAAAAGATTGGAAGCTCTGTGGGAGTGCGACGGTTGCGATAAACTGTGGGTGATGTTCAACTTTAAATTAATCACATCCGCGACTACTCATCGGGGAATTCATTTGTCGAGTGGTATTATTCGTTCATATGTATACACGTAGCTTTTCCGTCGCTTTTCATATTGAGTGTATATATATATTTTTTCCATCTTTGCTCCATTTCGCAGTGGACACAAAACAGAGGCCGACAATTGGGGCAGTCACGATTACTGTTTTACGGTTCTCAGACATCGGAACCTGCCTTATGGTTTACGTACTTGGAGGCGGAGTTCTGCAACCAGCGCGTCACTGCAGATCAAGCAAAATTTAGTCAACTTCTGGCCTGGCTTTTTAAAGAGGTCACAGCGCAAGTAAGTGACCTTCTCCTGAACTCACCTACTAGGCATGAGTACGATGCAGTTGAGGAAGCCATTTTCAAGCAGATCACACCGTCTGATAGGTCGCGGCTACAGCAACTTTTCAGAGATCTGCAGTTGGGAGATAAGCGACCGTCAGACCTGTTGCTTCAAATGCAACAGTTGCCTAGGCCGCTCATTCATGGATGAGGCAATCCTTGAAGAGATATGGCTGTAGCGTCTCCAGGTTATTGCATAGACTATTTTTATATGCTGCTTAGTCTTCGTCCTTGTTGGATTTAGCACAACTCACAGACGAGATACAGGACCACGTTTTGCTGGTTGCTCTGTCTCCCTCGCTGTGGTGACAAGCCACACAGCATACGCTCCCAAATGTTCTGACTTTACAGCTTCACAGGGAACATCTCGTCCGTCACCGACACGTGATAGGCGCACTGCCTGAGAGGAGATTGCAGCCTCTCTAAGTGATTTTGCTCGTCTCAGGACACTTTCATCCTCCGTCCGACGCCGAAATAAATCTCCACGTAAACGCCCTCAGACGTCAGGTGATTTGTGCTGGTATCACAACACGTTCGGCAATCCAGCGAAACAGCGCATCACCCACTGTAAGTAATTAAACCAGGGAAATGCTGAAGTCGCCCGTAGTAGCGACAAACGCGGGCGGTACCCTTCCTAACATTCGCCTGTTTCATTTTACAGGTTTTGGTTTAAGGGCCGCGTTTCTGGTCGTCACTGTGGCAGAAGTCTGCGTGGGTTCCTCCACGATCCGGCGAGGCGATCCCCACTTCCTTACCTATGCTTCGTGCTGCTAACGGCACGCCCATTCCTACTTATGGTCAACGCTCACTCACGCTTGACCTTGGTCTCCGGCGAACATTCCGCTGGGTTTTCGCAATTGCAGCCGTACCATTTGCTATTTCAGGGATCGATTTTATTCAACAGTTCGACCTCGTGATCGATATCCGGTGACAACAGTTGATCAATCCCCGTACAGAGCTTAGCATCAAAGGCACCCAGGCATACGCAGAGGCCATCAGTCCTCTTATCCTTCAGCCTGAAACTCCTCAACCTTACGCATCTTTATTTTCGGATTTTCCACAGCTCGTTCGATCCACGAACGAGCCACTTCCAGTCACTTCCACTTGTACGCACCATATTAGAACCGAAGGCCCAGCAGTGTCTTGTAGACCAGGACGTTTGGCCCGAGACAAACTTAAACGAGCTAAGGTGGAGTTCGAACACATGCTCGAGCTAGGAATAATCCGCCCTTCCAAAAGTCCATGGGCCTCTCCGCTTCATATGGTCCCAAAGAAATCAGGTGACTGGCGCCCTCGTGGCGATTATTGTGGCCACAACGGCATTGCATTCCCTGATAGGTGTGCAATCCCTCACATCCAGGATCCGACAGCTTGCTTATCTGGCAAAAAGTTATTCAGTAGAACAAATCTGGTTCGCGCCTATCACCAGATCCCAGTAGAGGAGGCGGATATCCCTAAAACGGCCGTTATCACGCCTTTTGGCTTATTCGAATTTCTTCGAATGCCATTTGGCCTTAGTAACGCTGCACAAACATTCTAGCGTTTCATTCATGAAGTATGCCGGAGTCTAGATTTCATCTACCCTTACTTAGATGACATTAGTGGTCCGTTCTTCCGAAGAAGAACACTTCGCAACGTCTGTGTTCCTTGCTTGCCATGGTTGGCCCAACACAAGGTAACCGTCAATCCAGCTAACTGCTAACTTGGAAAGTGTAACATACAATTTTTGAGTCACATCAATTCCGCTTCTGGCATTCAGGTTTTGCCAGCGAGGATAGGTGCTGTCAACAAGGTCCCCGAACCAACCGAAGTTCCACCAGACTGGCGAATTGCCACTTCCGGTTTGTCCCTCAATGTGCGCAACTCATTCAACCCCCTACGCACGTACTCTGAGTTGGTGCACGCGGATTAATTTTACGGACGCTAGACACGCGGCTTTCGTCCAACTAAAAAAGATTATATGCAACGTTGCTGTTCTAGTCCCACCCAGACCCTCAGGCCCCACTTTCCCTCTTTACTGATGCCTCGGATGTAGCCGTCGGTGCCGTACTACAACAGCTTGTGAACGACCAATGGCAACCCCTAGGTTTCTTCTCCAAACGCTTGTTACCTGCCGAATCACGGTATAGCACGTTTGGAAGGGAATTACTTGCTAGTTTACCTAGGTAATCCGCCACTTCTGCCATGCACTGGAAGGTCGTCCGTTCGTTGTGTTTACGGACCACAAACCTTCAGTGTACGCACTTGGTTCTTCATCAGACAGGTACTCCCTCCATGGAGACCAGAAGACTGAGCTATGTTTCGCAGTCCACCTGCGACACGCAGCATGTTTCAGGTGCATTAAATCCTGCTGTAGACGCTCCTTTCACGCGTCCATGCCACCTTAGTCACGCCCTCTTCCGTTGACCTTAGTGATTTGGCCGCGGCCCAGGCGCGAGAGCCTGATTTCCAAACTTCCTTACAACGTTGCTCCTTGAAGCTACGCGCCATTCCGCTGCCTAACGCAGACGGAACCATCCTTTGCGATATGACTACAGGTATTCCGAGACCTGTAGTGCCACTAGCTTACCGGCGTGCTGTCTTCAATCAGCTCCATAACCTCTCGCACTGTGATATTCGTGCCACCGTCAAGTCAGTAGCGGATCGAGCTATTTAACCTGAAGGTAACTCTGACGTTCGTAGATGGGCCCGCGCTTGCCTACAGTGCCAACGTTCCAAGGTGCATAAACACACACGAAGCCCAGTCTCCTCATTCGGTCTCCCAGATGCCAGGTTTTCGCACGTCCACTTAGATTTAGTTGGACCCTTGCCGCCTTCACGTGGCTACGTTTACATTTTAACCTGTGTTGACCGATTTTCAAGATGGCCGGATGCCATCCCACTGAAGAATTGCTCCTCTGAGGCTGTCGTGCACGCCTTTCTTGGAACGTTGGGTGACCAACTACGGATGCCCTACAACCATTACGACAGACAGCAGGTTCACATTTCGAATGCCCAACACTTCGAAGCTATGACGAACTTTCTTGGATGCCGACGCATTCGTACCACGGCATACCATCCGTCCTCGAATGGTTTAGTGGAACGTTTCCACAGGCAGCTTAAAGCTTCGCTTTGTGCCGCCACCAGTTTGGCAGGGAGTGAAGTCTTTCTTTTCGTATCTCTTGAGATCCGAAAGCACATTGAAGACTGATCTCCAATGCACCCGGCAAAACTGGTCTATGTCTCCATATTGCGTCTGTCTGGTGGACTTATTTCGTTCCCACCACGAACGCCCTGTCTTCCTTCCACCTTTGATTCCACATTATCTATGTATATGCGGCAAATGCAACCGACACCACTCCGTGAACAGAAATATGGCCAGTGCAAATTCACAAGGATTTAGCCACCTGTTCACACGTAAAAGTACGTTGCTACGATGTACGCAAGCCGCTTCAGCCACCTTACTCGAGCGCCCTTCAAAGTGCTCCGACGAACACCAAAGCATTTCACGATTGACCGTCATGGTCGCCATGACACTGTTTCCATCGACTGCCTCAGAGTCGCCAAGATAAATGATGACGTTGCCCGAGTTCTCCTGCAGCCATCTGTGACAGCCCCCGAGTGTCCAAGATCATGAAAATAATTTCCCGTCACTTGCTAGCTGGTTGGTCTTGCTCTGCTTTCTGTCGAACTTTGCTACAGCTTGTTTTTCCGGTCTACTTGCAACAAACGTCGTTGTTCATTATTCGGTTTTTTGGTTTAATCATTGTGGAGAATAGACACGGTTCAAGAAAGAAACGTTCCAGTCCTCTACACGCTAATCCTTAAGGGACGTGTGTATTCATGCGTCCGTACGGTGCATGTATTACGTTAATCCTCTGCGGTTCGAGAGAGAGCCATCAGACAAACGGGACTTACCGCTTACTTCGAGGTCAACGGAAATTTCGGCGGAGGTTTCCGCGTTACAGATTTCGTCATACTGCACAATTATCCGTGCGACGTGACTGTTTTGAAATACGAGGCATCAAGGGGTAGTCTCACCGCGACAGAACTCGAGGAAATTCGACCATGGCTGTGCAACGTTACGGTAACCTCCATCATTGCGCAATGCATCCGCCACTATTTTGGTGAGAAGATAACGACGATGGATTTGTGCAACCTTCGAGCACGACTGTTCGCAGCGGGGCACACTGTTGGCTACTCAGTTCTTCTGCACGTTCAACTGAACACAACTGGTAAGTGCTACTTTAGCGTAGATGATGACAACCGTTTAACGCATTCTTATGTTCATGAGTAATGAACAGATAGAGTTATGTCGGCAATGCTCCCAAGTGATCGGCATAGACGCCGCTCACGACAGTTGTAAAAAACGATAAAGTTTGTTTGTTTAGTTGTTGTAGATGCTAGCAGAGTGGGCTTAATTGTGTGCATTTGGTTGGCTTGCAAATGAAACCACAGTAGCCATCGCCATGTTTCTCCGCCAGTTCGTCATCTTCGTGGGACCAGTGGAGACAAGGACATGATCATGGACGACAGTGCGGCCATACAGGCAGCAATTACACAAGAGCTGCACACGTCCATCAGCTGTTGTGCGGAGTCCATATTTCGCAGAAGCTGCGCAGTCGGACCTTTAGTTGGATTATCGAAAAGTGGTTCATAAATTGCTATAATGACACGTAACCACCGGAGGTACGCTGCAGCATTATCCAATATGCAGACCACCGACTCTTTGCTCTATAATGAGTATATGACGACCGCGCTCATTGACAATTCGGAAAAGTGGACCAACTGCCGCAGCCTAGAACTGCCAACATTCGTCGAATCCTCCCATCACTTGATCAAGTGACAGAAGTTGGACGCCCAGGTAAGAATCTGGCGGGCTTTGAGCACACATCAGCCATTGTCGAAGACCTAATCGGTGACCGTCAAGCACACCTGGTCCCTGCATACCGCTCAACTCCGCACATCAACAATCGTGCAGATTACCTGAGGTTAAGTAGTCATTTGGTCTCAAAGGCCGTGCAGCTGATGTTTCAATACTTCGCCCAAGAAATCCACCTGACTTTCACAGCTTCCCAGACTGGGATTTCTGTGACCGACTTCGATCACACGCACAATGTCACCCCGACGATCTGGAACTGCAACTGTCCTTCTGCAGTACAGTATCTTCTGCCATGCATGCACTTTCTGCATGTATACCGATCGCTCAGCGGAGACTTGAAAAACCTCCCCGTTTCCCTCGATGGACCAGAAGTTTTGATGGCATTTTGAGCATTCTTCCTGCTGGTTACGATACACCAGGGGAAACTTACATCCAATCCTTCGGGTGGAGGCATTCACCGAGCTAGTAATTACGGTGAAGATACAATTGAACAACACAACCTTCAACCAGCTGTTGGAAAAAGTTCGTGAGTTTCTTCGCAACCGTGCCCTCGGCCGGTTGCCGACATAAGTTTTCTCGATTGCGAATACATCTTCGTCACCTCGGACCTCCCGGAACACCCACCTGACGAGAATGCAGTACCAGCGATTTCGTCGTGAACGGGCATTTTACCACTGACACCCGCCGCCCCGGTGACTTATCAGAACGTTCAACTTTTCAGTGCTCTCGATCGCCGAAACGTCCAAAAACTAACCCAACGCCATCGGCTACAGAAGGAAAACAACAGCCGGTACTCAGTTCAGCGCCGACTGAGTTGTCAACAGTAGAAATAGTTACGAGCAACTCCGGTGAATGTGAACAGAGGGACTCAGCCACAGTATTGAAAATTTGATCAAGTGTCAATTTCATCCACAGTGGTACTACTGAGATTGCGTCCTTACAACGTTCTCAGATAAATCGCTTCGCCCACGCAATGCCAGCGTAGGCAGGTGAGTGTAACTAATTGTGTTGTTGACAATGCGGCTGATACGAGGCACACGGAATGGAAGCGTACCGTTTGTTTTCAGTAACACTCGCTGAGGAACTGGAACTTTAGATCCGCCGCAAAAACCAACCCCTCATCGCGGCGTGGTGGTGAAGGCCGTTTGGATACTTGGCTGACGGGGCTATGATGAATGCCCTGCACAAGAAAATACTTGAACCTGTATGCTCGGAATTTGTAACATTGCCTAACCTACAATTACAGATGATAACAAGGTATACCGAGAACACTCGCCAGAAAGTAAAGCTAGGACGAAGGAAGAGTAATATCATCTGTAGCCCTTATAATGGAAGCGAAGTTATTGTGAAAACTCGATTGCATGAGGTTCTGAACAAGAGGAAAATATTGAGCGAACTGAGGTGAACGGGGAACACAGACTGAACAGGTGAACTAAGTAGAATTGCGTTTATGTAAGTGGTGGTTTCGAACCTGTGCAAACTTCACTAATCGACTACTGAAGTAAATAGGGACGAATTGGCACACAAACTGAACAGGCGAATTTGGCGGAATCTGTCTGTGCGGTATTGAACAGAAGCTCCGGTCACAGACAACCTTGACCTGAAAGTAGAAGTTGTACATTCGCCGTACCAGGATCCAGTCACGTTTTCTTGTTCAGTGTCAATCAAGCATCTGTTGACCTTAAGGGTAGACTTTGAAAAAAAGGGGTGTGGCACCCTTTCTGAGTACTAGGAACAGTGTATGGTCACTTGCATTAATACCTTTCGGGCAAATGAGTATGAAGCAATCGTTCAATGCGTTCTTTGCAAGCGCTGCTAACGGCCTCACATAGGGGCTGTTTCAGTGTTTAGTAATCCTACATAAAAAAGAACTGTTCCTCAAGGAAGGTCCGAGGACGAAGCTTGAAAAGCTTCCTGTTATGTCCTCGCCGGCCGTCATCATTCGCTATCATGAAGAACTGTTCAACGAGACCTACTCTGAAAGAAGTGTGTGAAAATTAAATCATCGCGGAGTCTCCTGAGTTCAAATGGACAAAACTCGAGAATTCTGAGTCAGTACTCGTTTACGACATTTTTTCATGCCCGTTACTAATTTGGAAGCAGCGCGCCGAAGACGCTCAATGAGTAATATGTCTTTGTTCATACCGATACACACCACCTAATGAGCATACTTGAGGAACGGTCTTATGTAAACTCTGTAAAGCGTCTGGAACGCTTCACTCTATGCGGGAGAAAGTGCGCTTAATCGTCTTCCGCGCAGAAAATCCCTTTTTGTCGCCACCTCACGGTGATACGCGGGAGTAAAGTTAGACGACAACCAGATGGCCAGATTTTATCTCACGTCGATTTCCGTTGTCAACGATGCCGAACGCACTATGAATCATGAAGACATTGCCAGAGTCTCCACCGAGTGACATGTGTGCGCACTTTATTGTCATTTAGTGGGAGACTCCAATCGTCCGACCAGCGCTTAATCGCGTCAAGATCAATCTGTAATGCACTGGGATCAGTGGCATTCCAAATTTTTAGGTCATCGGCATATAGGAGGGCGTTGCTGGAAATATTCCCCGGAAGGTCATTGATGTGAACAAAAAAGAATACAGAACCTTGCAATAACACTTGGGGAAGTCCTGCAGACATGAAGGAGCGAGAAGGATGAATGGCTTCGCAGTGGAGCACAGGAAATAGATCAACAATGTTACAAAGTTATTTACAATCATTCACAATAATCTTTCACAATACTTATCGCTACACTAGGCCCACCGCAGATTGGAAGAAGTAACCATCTGGAGGACAGAAGAATCTCGATGAATTCGATTCTTCCGGTGTGCTAACAATGATGTTGCGAAGGCCATATCACGATAACAGCGATCGGGTGAAAGCATGAGATAAAACGCACAAAGATGACGTGTGCCTGTAGCTATTCAACGGTTGCCGCACAAGTTTGAGTCCGAAGTTTCTCGGATCCAGTCAATTTGTCTTTTTCATCGTCAAGAGAGTGTTTCCGGGCCAGCACAAATAAAAAAGCCAAGACTAACTTTTCTCCGTCGAGTCTTCCGTGACCGTTGGTTAATCACATGGAATGCCACTTTACCGCACAAAGGCTGTAGTGTCTCCTTCCTGTCTGCGTTTGGCCAGCTGTTGCCTCATTCAAATTTAAGATCCACCGACAGAGCCCAGAAAGCCCAGCGGTAAGGCAAGGATTTGTCAAGCTTCCTTGTTAGAATGTGATGTCTGAGCTTTTGGGCCTCAAAGCAGTCGCTGGCACAGAGGTGTAAACAAGTGACTTATGTGTACACTGAACGTACCAAGCATTTAAAATAGTGGGCGACAAGGGTGTGGTGTTCCCATTTTTTATACACCATGTCGGTGATCTCGCTTAACTGCTACAGCTGACTGCACTTTACATTTCTGATCGAATTCTGATTTCTGTTTCACTTGTTAAAACGTAGTCAAAGTGCTGTTGAGTAAACTCTGCTACACGCACGGGCTGTCTCTTGTTTCAACACCGATGACTGGCATTCCACTGTTGAGGTAAATTCTATCTCCGATACTTTGAAGCACAAACAACGCTTGAAACATTCTGAGTAATCATGGGAGGTTTTACGATCACTGTTTGTTTTTGGTGGGTTCTGTGCTGTCCCACTACATATTGGTGAGTCCGAAATGGGACATAATTGTTTTCTGTACACATCTCACTTTCGATAGTTTGTTATTTTTGAAATGTCTCAATGCGATGTTAAATTTGACAGATACCATAGAGACGACCATCAATATTCGATTTTTTAGTTTTTCTATTTCTCACCCCCCCATTGTGTTTTTGACAAGTCAAGGCAGGTATTCGGGACTCATAAGTTTATATCTCAGCCTTTGACATACTAGTATGCAGTTCAGTCTATCCTAAATGAAATCATGAAGAGAGTTTGCAACCCCGTATATAAAATGCCTTCCGACAGTCTGTGACACTTGAAAAGAAGTCCTAGTAAACAGAATTGGGCAATGGGAGCTGAAGAACCTAGACCAGCTCTTGTAGTATTGAGCCAAGGAAGTCGCAAACCGTTCCAGCCGTTTCGACGTGCGTGATAGTTGCTTAGACACTCAAAAATGGACGGGTTCATGCTCCGGTAGCTGTGGCTAAAATATCTGTCCCTGCCTGGTCGAGAAGTTTAGTTCTACTGCCCACATCATGGAGACAGCTGACGCAGCGGATTGAACGCTGGAAGCTTACCCGTCTCCCCAGACAGCGCCCATAACCTGACCCACCCCACTTTAGCAAACAACCGACGTGTTTGCCGACCAAGTATCTGCACTCACAAACCAGATGCAATAAATGATAAATCACATTTCCTGTAGGAGTTGGCTATAATCCGGCACGCGTTCACTTAGTCGTCAGCGTTCTCATAATCCAAGCAAAAACGTCATTTTTCAACCACCAGAACTTCGGTCAGTGGGCGACAAAGTGCAGTCAGCCATGCTTTTTCGGATCCACTCTTTCGGGTAACGCACTGGCCAGTCCGTAGAGAAGACGACTGCCGCTGGCCCAATTACAACGCGTCGCTTGTTCTTCGTATCAGATGAGTCTACAGATACCAGATTTCTCATGGATACCGAAGCCGAAGTAAGTGCCACTCCACAGCGAGCACAAATGTTTCCTCAGCTATTTCTCGTCCAGCGCAAGCTGCTAGTGGAAGTCGAATCTCAGCGTACGGCACACGCCCACTTGTACTTGATCTGGGCCTGTGACGATAATTTCGTTGACTATTTATTCTTGCAAACGTTCAAAACGCAGCTATCGGTGCTGATTTCTTGGACAAATTTAGATTAAGTGTTGATGGTCAGTGAGAAAATATTCTGGACCGTACAACGTAGCCAGCGGTGCACGACACACGGGCCAAAATGATTTCTGTCGGTCTGCGTTCAATCATACCCGAGAATTCATCCCGATTTTCAGAGTTGCTCCGAATATCCAGCCAACTGACATCTCCTTCGTACTTCTTGCTCACATATGAACACCAGGTAGTACACCCCACAGTCTCCGCAGGCCATCGTACCGCCGTCCGACCACGTCGATTACCACCCGTGAACCTGAAAACTGTAAAAGCTGAACTCCGTCACATTCAGCAGCTAGGTTTTATCCCGCCGTCGAACAATTGCTGGGTGGCTCCGCTACACATAATTTTCATAATTTTCGATGACTGGCGCCAGTCAACATGTCCAGAGAGTAATCACCAAAATGGTCATTGGCTTATGACATTTATCCTGAGTCTCGTCTTGAAACTCTGGAACTCTATCGCACTGTATGAATTAACCATATACGAAAGGTCGTCAGTATCTTGTACAGGAAACTCAACGGTCACCAATCGCTGTGAATGGTTCCGCAATGTTGGATTCTGGTGCCATTTTGACGCTGCAAGGTTGTAGACTTCTGAATAATATTCTTTAAGTAGCTGGGCCACATCTACGGAGTCCATAAAAGTCTGCCTATCAAGTAGTTGGGGGGAAAGAGCGGGAAATTCACTCCTCAGTCGACGCATAAGGTTAAGAAAGAAGTTTCCTTTTCGCGAGTTCTTTAGAGGATCTCCACCCGCATTTATTTCGAACAGAATAAAAAACGCTTAGTTTCACTGGTTTTCTCGCGTGCGTATGCTTAGAGAAAAACTGGGATAAGCCAGCGGCAAGACGACGCACTCTACTAGAAAGAGTGGGCGGTAAGAGGAGGCGCACAATTGTTGCGGTACAAACAAATCGTCCGTCTTCTGATAGTTGTGATCTACATGATCATATCCGAGACAGAGTGAACCTATGTATCCTCTCAGGTTGGTACGATCAGCCCGACTGAAACCTCAAGTCTTGGACATTTTGCTGGTTATTATAACTAGTACCAGATTGGGTAAAAGACAAACACAATGGTCACTGCTTCCAAGTGGTGGCTCGATGATCACTCTATCTACCAGATGGTCTTCACTAAGGACGACTAGAGCCATCAGAGGGGGGATCTGATCAGGACGATGTTGTGTCAGGGCGCTGACATGTGTTCACGCTCACCGTCATATCAGCATCGATGAGCAAGCCGAGAAGTTGCCTTCACAGTCCTGGGGTAACACCCATACCAAGGTTGTCTTGGGTGGACTGAAGGTACCCATATCAAATGGACGAGAATAACGTTCTAATGTTATCAATTCTTATATGCTTACAAACAAAACATCGTCATCGGATGTCTCGGATGAGGGAGAACGACAAATACCCTCAACTAGAAGTGGGTCGTGGTCGCGCAATGTTAGTCGGAGCGACAAAGTTTCACATCTATCAGAGGACTGAGATTTCCGGATAACCGTGGATGTCCGGGGAACTTACCTGAGGAAAATCGTCGAGCCCCTCACTGTCCCTGAAGCGTAGTCGGCTCGGTAAACCTAGTACCCGGAGCAACCCAGTTCACTGTCATCAATATAGTCTGTTGGCCAGGCCTACGAAAAAGCAAAGATGTGCGGTTAATTGCCATGGGTTAACGGTGCGATTTCCAGTAATTTATTGGACAAACTGAGGCACTTCGTATGTATGTACTTGAAGACTGCTTACCCGTTTCCTTTTGTGATTAGAGTGCAAGGAAAGTGCGAGGAAGAGCTTTGGAGATAAGACCTAGGATTAAGGAAGGAATTAGAGGAAGCGGTAAAGTTGTATATTTAGCTGCTCTGACAGCCCATCGCTGTGGCAGCGACATCACCGTCTGTGCGTACGTGAGCAATCCCACGAGATGCCTGATTATCATTATTGGTGTCATCACTTGCGACCTCTGTATTCCTGCCAAATTCTGCCCTGTGGGAGGATGGATGGGAGCTTTAACCGGGGGAGACTTGACCTCATTATCTACTGAAGACATGACTTTGGAAGAGTTAGTTTGAGGTCTTGTAAGGCCAATACAAGGTACACCTAATGGAGCGGGCCAATGAAGCGCTTGTTGATTCGTGGGAGATGGCCTCAACGGGTTTCTTCCCTGCCGAATCCCCTGAAGGGAGAACTCTTCGTAAAACCGTTCAGTAGACTATCGAGCGGGCAGGCAAAAGACGGATTTTGAGTGACCGTATTAACCCAAACAACTGTGCTTGTTGGGAAACGGTTGCTGGAATGTCATCTACGAGAGTGGCATTCTGTTTCTACTGAAAGTGAAGGAACATCAGTGGGTACTGCGAGACCGTAAACCACAACATTAGTTTACTGATGAGTATTAGGGATTTGGTTAATTTCAAGTTGAACATCACCCACAATTGATCGCAGCTGTCGCATTCCCATAGACTTTCCAGTCGGCCCCTTTCGAACAGCAGAAGCACTAGACTCGAGTTTCGCTCTCACAAAAGCTCGTCAGTAGTGCGTATTCTTGCCATCGCCAGGACAAGAACCATGGCCCTGCCTTTCGTAAGGCAACCGTGTTCACACTGCGCCACTGATCTCACATTAGGCACGACCGAATAATCATGTGTGAACGTTCAACCACTTTCGCCTTTGAGTAATGATCAGGTTGCCCTATCGCCTCGAGAGGAGACACAGTTACTGTCTGTTAACTCCAATCGATAACCCCGCGATTAGGACTTCCTAGACAGGTCGAAATCTCCGATCTCATTAAACCTGCTAGGCGATATTTTAGATTACTGATGAGTAGTCGGGGATTTGGTTAATCTTCAAGATGAACATCATTCACAATTGATCGTAGCTGTCACTTTTCCATTACCTGATCATTATTCACAGAAGAAAGTGGTTGAGCGGTCAAATATGAATCTGGTCGTGCCCAATGTGAGGGTATTGGCGCAGTGGCAAACACGGTTGCCTCAAGAAAGCGTGGCCGGAGTTTCAGTCCCGCCGGTGTAAAGAACAAGCACGACTTCAGTCTCCAACAATAGCCTGCGGTCTGCCATGATCTTCGCCTTTGTTTCAGTCCGCTGGTCACGCAATTTCCTTTGTCATGAAGAGTGACCGAGAGACACGCCTCTCAGGTTGGCTTTGATAGATTCCAAGGCTACCGCTTTTTTTGAGTACTGTCTCAGGGCTGAGTATGGCAGATAAGGTTGGCAACGGCGCAAGTGATTTTTTGGCTGACAGGGCGCAGTCCGTTCGCAGCCCAGGCTTGTCACATTCGAGGAGAAAGAAGATATCAGGGGAGACTTAGCTAGCCCAGATGCAGGAGATGTTGTGGGGAAGCAGCCGTAGTGAATAACTCTTTCCTGCCGAAGGTCTTTTATTCCTTTCCATCGTGGTTTCCTTCATGTGTAGTTCATAGGGCAACTGCCTTCTTAGCGTTTAAAAAATCACGGGGAGCAACCCTTATGTACTCATTCAAGATCTACAGTTCCAACCCCATTGCAGATAACGTCCGTTGGAACTCGTCCATTCCATTCCCCGTGGAGGAAATAAAACGTAATGCGGTAGCGATGCGGTAGCAAGATTTTTAAGTAGGGTTATTTTTTGCGGTGTGCGCATGAACAGTCAGGGATAATGTGGTGCCTTTTTATCGTTAGACTTACAGCTCATGCAGGTAAGTGACAGATGAAGAAGCTAGCTGATTGTAATGGTCTTCCTTGAGGCCAGCGCACTTGAAACGGTGCAGTTTCTGGTACTGACAGTATCGCATGTCGTTTTTTATGAATATTATTTACCCGTAGTGATCGCAAATGCCTGCTATTCCGGTGGGTGTCTGCTGAATTTTAGCACTGTCCAGATCGGAGGCGAGCCGTTGCCAATAAGAGTAAACGATACTGTAATAGCCTAATCAAACATATTACAAAAATTATCAAATTATGGTAACAACGAAAAAATGGTGTTACGGTAAAGGATAGACGCAGAAAATATGTATACAAAAAATGGAAGGCCTATCAATGAAAAGGAACGACTCACTGAAAAGTCAAGGTCCGTTGAATTGAATAGACCACCACACGAAAGAAGGACAGCGCCAGAGAGTTGTGGGTTATTGTACATAGTTTCATACTTCACCTTATTTTTGTATGCAGTCTACATAACTTGAACCTGTACAAAATGATCATCAGTTGTTTGAAGTGATTCAACTAATCAGTGCATTTTTGTTGAGCATATCTCGTCAACTTGGTGCTTCTGTTTCACCTAGACTGGGACTGCCTTCAGTGAGTTACCCATCGACAGTATTTTGAACTGACTATTCGCGTTTATACATTTGTTCAGGGCTAGTCCATTACGGAGTAGGTTTGGAAGACGGCCGACTGATACTTCCATACGCGGTGTGAGATGACAAATGTTTGATGTCGGTAAATCAGCATACAAGAGAAGTCGAAAATATTTAACCGCGCAATCGC
>LOND01021523.1:0-14275 GCA_014220965.1 Paragonimus kellicotti
ACTACATATATTGCTGCTACACAGCATGATATTTGCGTCGTACAACCAGAACATGCCCGAATCAATCACGGTGCATCACTTCGGACTGGAATGAGATTGAATAGAAATCGTCGGCAATATTATCGCATGTACGGACGTCATGAACGATTGCATTAATGCGTACATATAGCCTTCCATATGAATTACAGGGCGGGCATCCACCAACGAAATCAGTTTGCCAGCCTACTTTGTTGACTTTTTATTCCAGCGTAATTCCAATGCGTTACGCCTGATAACCTTGGTCCGTCCAAGCAGCCCCCATTTGTACGAGTCATTCTTGCTAAGATAAGCCCTATCCAAACATTTGTCTCTAACTAATGCAGAGTGAGATTCGTTCGCTTGAGAATACGTTTCTAATCAAAGATGTAAATTGACAAATCGATTTGTGATGTTTTCGTTTAACAGTCATTTCATGTATCTCAGGTTGCCCTCACCACATTTATAGTTGTATTCATGTGTGCCGTTGTTACTTTGACCATTCAGACAATTCATGGTCAGAGAGTTGGTATCCGCGGTTTCTGTGTAGTGTATGGAGCAAGTAATGTAGCGGAAATGATTTTGATAAAAATCTCTTGACGTTGTCGTAGTTATGCAATTCCGAAGTAAGACATATGGCATGCACACGTCAGCGTTGACAGACAATTAGTTCCGTCACCCGAACTACTTGTGGACATCAACGAAGGGTAAACTGTCTCACTACTTATCACATTAGTCTGTTACTAGACATAGAAGTCGTGGTGACTAAACACACTTCTGGTAGTCGGACAACAAAGATTACTGCAATGACTAACGCTAGCCAGCGAACGTATCTTTGATAGATTTAGCGGGGGGAGTTTTAAGTAGAGTCCTAAATGGCTATAGAATGACGTCTAGTTGGTAACTCACAAGCCAGGATCTTACAGTTGAGCGAGTAGTTTTCAGCCTGAATGGTTGAGTTAGTGATGATAAATATACTACGTGAGGCTTGAGATGTGGAAAGTCTCACAAAGGATGTCCAAGTTATTTTTATCTCAGAAGATTTCGATTTGGAAAAGACTGTTTTTGACAGAAAGAAAGCGTTCCCAAATTCATTCGCGTTCATTTGCCCATAATCCGCAACTCCAACTGTCGACACAATAGACTAACGGTACGACTGATTATTCGGAATTTAGCTAACGTGATCGAGCTTAATTGAGTGTTGTTGATAGAGTTGTCTCAATTTTATTGGTTAACTCAGAGCTATTTCTGTTTACTTTCCTTTCGAGAGAATGACGAACAAGTTGAACGCTATCCATCCCAAGGTTGTGTGAGCTATGAATGAGTGTGTGAGGTTACTGGTGTTCTTGTTAGCACGTTGGTTTTACAAGCACGAGGGCCAGGAATGCAAATTCCCGTCGAAACCAAGATACGCACTACTGATGAGCTCTAACAGAATTATAACTTGAGTCCAGTACTTCCTTTTGAAGTGGGCCATCAGATGGGCTTATCTGAATGCGAGAGCTGCGATCAAGTGTGAGTGATGTTCAACTCGAACTCATCCAAATCCCCTAACCGTTATTGAAACACTTATTTTTATTTCAAATCCGACACTTTTTGATCTCCATATATTGGCGGAAATGGTGTTTTTGATACGCTGACCACTGAATACAAATGACAACGCAGCAACTTACTATCTAAATAGGCTTTACGGTTCTCTCGTTACTACGACTACTTTTGAGTTGTAGGCACACATAAAAATACGGTCAGGAGGAGCGAAGCATTCTGCAATCAAGTGGGCAAGTTAAGATATATTCATCTGTTTATAGTTAGATGATTTTAGTCAAGATTCTCTTGATTCCGGCTACAATGCACACCATATGCTTATTTATCGATTAACAGAATTCAGCAGCTCTTCTTCGTGCGAACACTGTAGCCGGCAAAATTGATACTTTCATATGAATCATCAACATACTTTTCTGTTTTTACTGCTGCGGATGTTCACAGCCACAATGCTCAACGTGGCCTCGTGAACAAGTATAAAAAAACATTAGATGATTGTGCATAAAATTTGGTCCCATCATAAGCCCGTGAAGCGAACAAAACAATAATCTTCCCAGTCAAAATGTGTGTGCAATTGCATTGCAAGTGAAAAATGTGGAAGTGTTAATTGGACTGGATAATCATACTAACATTTTTAACGTTGTTTTATTTAACTGTACTGAGAAAATCAGGGATAGTGTCCATATATGATGACTAATCAAAAAATAACTGGTTGATTCTCGAAAGCACATGAGGGTTTCAATATTGTCATAATTTGTATAGCTGATATGCCACATCTGGTTACTTGTACAATCAACTGTTGTGAAATGGTAATCTGAATATGCCATTTCAAACACAATCTTACACAAGGACATATACGTGGTGAGGTGACTTCTACGTGTAGACTAAAACCCATTTCATCTCCTGTAACAATGTACCATTCGCATTTTATCACGTCTTTGGATTTTGCAGGATCTTGGATGGGATTAACTCTCAGCTCTTTCCTGAGTTGTTTCACTATGGAAAAATACTTTTTGTGGATGTTAGCAGGTTCTCCTAATTGAGTTGCGTCTTGGTTTATTCTTTTCCAACCCAAATCACTTATCCATCCAAAATCTCTGTAACCCAATAAAGAGTTCAGTCCAGAGAAAAGTGACTCAGTCACATTCTCCATAGTATACTTCATCCTCATCTAGACATTACGTGGATAACCGAACTGTTTCAGTTTGTGAATACAGGTTTTGGCTTTTAAAAATAAATTATCAAATTCTAGTACGTATAACTTATTTTGATGAGCCAAATTAAATGCTATACAGCAAGCCATTTTTACTCAACAACACAGAATAACTTAGCTGATATGTCAACTCTGCATAACTTATCCAGTTTCTCTGCTAAGATTCTTCTACCGTCCAAGTTACATCACGGAAAGTCAAGATAACCTCAAATTTAAAGTATTTTCAAATTCATTTGTTTCATAGATACAACGTCTCGTCAGGCTGACTAATTTGATTTGATTTGTGAGTCAGAATTCTTCTATAAAAGTGTCACGGTACATCCCACAATTACGCTCATACACGCAAACAGACCATCACAACTCTGCCAAGACAAAACGTTCTGTCCTGAAACGTCCAGGTATGTTAAGAAATATGTCATATTCGATGTAATGTGTTTAATTGTGCGCGACGTTTAGTAGAACGATTAGCACAAGCGGGGGTATAGACATCAATCTCCTGGAAGATCAGCTTGGAATGCTCGAAAAGATCACAGCAAAATGGATAGGACAAAGCGCATTGGTATTACCAAAGGGCAACTCTCATTCCTTCCAATTGTTCGAAATCTTTTAAATCGAAAGTGAAACCGCATGAAAGCAAACAGGCACAAGAGTGTTCAGCGTTCTCTGGCTCTGTGATAGTATCGACCGAACAAGATCTTTCTAAACGCATCCCTAAAATCTGGAGAAAATATTGTATAGATAATTGGATTGAGTAACGAGTTTGAATAACCTAACCACAGCAAGATGCTACGTACAACACGGGATGCCCTTAATTCCGGATAAAACGGGGTAAGTAGGGCCTCGATGAAGAAGGGCAACCAGCAAAGCATGAAGCAGCCGGTTATAATCGCCAACGTGACGGCGGCTTTGCGTTCTCGCCTGTTCTCTAGACGCTCACGCTTGAGTGCTGCAGTTGCAGTTGCTAAATTCGTCATCTCAGAGTGCGTTGATTTCATTGGATTGTCCACTGCAATCGAGTCTGTGGAAATGTCGTCCGTGTTAATAATTTTATTATCAACGTTTGAACGTTCTGCTTTTGGTTCGACGTTCCCTTTAATTTCCAAACGAAGGTGTACCGAATTTGTATCATTACTCCCACACGAAATCAAGAAAGACTTTGTAGGTGGATCTGCAATAATCGGTGCTTTTAGAGAATTTTGTGGTGCCTGATCATCGTTTTGACAGCCTCGTTTATTATTCAAGGCGCTTTCAGTGTGCAAGCCTCGTGTGTGTATGGTGGCGACTGCAATATTGGCTAACTTGGAGTTATTCGTTGTTGTGTTCCACTTTGTGGATGATTGTCCACTGTATGACTTTCGTACCATTAGTGTCTTAAAAATTGCATACAGTCCGTTCTTTTGTTTGTTTTCGTCCGCAATCGATTTCGTTTTCGATTTTGTTACTGACTGGAGTGCCGAATTGGATGAAGAAATTTCAGCCAACTCCGATCTATCTGAATGTGTTGAAGATGTGTCATTTGTATCAGATGTGCTGTTTGAGAAGGCAATCAGCCGATCAATATTATACGTACTTGCAGGGGCAGAATGCGACACTCCGTTCCAAAAACTTCTATACAGGTCGTTGGTTTTATCCAATGAAGAATCCGGTACGAATGTCCTCAGACTGGGATTGATTCTATGTAAAAAGTTGGAATTCCAGTTGGTTTCATTTTTATGCGATAAACCACCGGGTGACGTAGTTTCTTCCAATTCATCTGCCATTTTATTTGGTTTGCACTTAGAAGCTTCGAAAACAGTTCGATGGTTAGAGTTATAGTCAGTTTGCCCGAAATTTATGAAAAAACCTCTGTATTCTACACAAAGAACTATTTCCTTTATTGCTTGTTGATAAACTCGCTTTGTTTTTTTCAAGCGGTTTATGTGATTCATCCCAGTCAGTTGAGCTTATCCGATAGCATGTTGTTTTTGTAATACATTTCGCTAGTTCTTGAGATGAATGTTGATGTTGTGCTGTACCGAGAAAACAACAATTTTGACAACATCTGATAAAGAAATTTCCCACTCTCTGGCATGGATACCTTGCATTGAAGTTATAGTCCGACTGTTCGTCAGTTGAATTTGGATTTTTGCGAAACCTTGAACGACGTATCCGTGCTCTGGCTACTTGGTAAATCCGGGCGTAGATACCAATCATGAAAAGCATAGGCATGTAGAATGCACCAACATTTGAGAAAATTGTATAACCATATTCCTCATTGATTACACAGTTTACTTCCTCCGTCGACTGTAAACTCAAGTTAGCTGGTTGTATCCAACTGGATAATCTGACATAATCAAATCGGGCAGGCATGGAAATGGCTAAAGATAACAGCCAAAAGATTGCAATCATAAATCCAATTCGTCTAGCTGTACGACGTCGAATGTATTCCGCATTAGTCACTGCCCAATATCGATCGAGTGCGATGCCAACCAAGTGAAGAATCGATGCAGTACAACAAAGCACGTCGGAGCAGATCCAGAAATCGCACAGCGCATCGCCTGTAAGGATTATGGAAGGAAACGCGAGATTTATTTTCTGAGTTACAAACATTAATCAATGTGAGAAGGGAAGATCGTCTTGGTTACAAGTGTTACGATTAGATCTAGATGAAACGTTTTTCAGCGCTAAGGATCGCTTCCTGATTGGAAGTAATTTTTCAAGGGGCTAAGGGCACCTGTCCCATGTTACATTGATTAGGTGAAATCAAGTTTTGTTTCTCAGTGTTTGAAATCAGCCTACGTAGCAATAGTTCACAGGTAACAATATGTGCTTCGTAAGTCTTATTTGTGACCACTGTCAACTGAGATACCTGATTTGTAAGAAACTAATGTAACCATACGGCTGAACAAGCCACTGATGCCGTGAAGCATCTTCTTGGTTAAGTCAGGCATCTTATAGTCGTTAGCTGCAACCTGATCCTAATTCATCTAGATGTTTACTAAACTGACCTTGATGAATAGGTCTGCGTATCTGTTCAATATGAAAAGACAATTCTTTCAGACCGTCGGCCAGACGAGTTGACAGACATGAATGAACTGACCCATGTCTGCCCTGATCGATGTGCAGCTCTACGGCTTTATGATCGGTAATAGTTTGACTGTACCCAACCCATGGCGTGTCACTTTGAAAACAGCGAATAATCAACCAGTTATAATACCTGACTCAGAAACTTATCCAAAAACTTATTCAGTCCAGATGAATCCTGGCTAATGAAACAAAAGCGTTAAAATATGGAAACAGTAGGCAGGGTGAGTAAAAAACCGGTCAGTACAGAATGCAGATAACGCGTCTGTTCATAATTTTGTAATCTTTGTTCCATGCTAAGAATCAAATAAATATGAGCTACAGGAGGTTAATGGTTCTCGCGAAAATCTCAGGAAACAGAGGTCAGGATAACGCAATCAAATAATATTGTCCTCAGTAATCGTCAGCACACGGAATCTTAATAGTGGATCAACTTCTTCCCACCCAATGGACAGTCTGAAATACATCTTTCTTACGGACGAAAGGTCCATGGGTGGCCAAACAAGCGATAATCGTGCATATAACCTCATAAATTAAATCACTGTTCAACCATGTAGGGTAGTGTCCTAGTATTCTATCATACAGTCGCCTTGTGGTACAATCGATAAATGGCAACAACACAACGTAACAGAGACATTAGCACAGACACCCGATTGGTGAATAGGAAGTATTGTATAAGTGTGATATAATACTGAAAATTAATAGAAGCCCACATACAAATGAGCTACAGAGTGAGTTGTCATAATTGACATTTTCGAGCCATCATGTGATGACTTCGACCAAAGTACTAGCTGACAAATAGTACATTTACAAATTTTGCTCACCTGAGATGACTTAATTTCAGTTCAACTGGGCCTTACGCCTTCGGATACAACCTTGGAGAATAATTCTGTAGAGAAAAGTTGGCATTACGTCCACCTCAGCTCTAAATCGTTGGAGTACCAACCATTAAAGCACTTTTTTCAGGTAGTAAGATGGTGTTCGGCTTCTGGTAACAAAAAGAAACTGTCATAGAATGTTACTGACCATTCCAAGTCTATTTCTTTCACGGTTTGACGGTGACCATTCGCTCTCTGTTTTGCAAGCATCTGGAAAAGTACAATATCACTTTGTCTGATTCGTTACTGTAATTCTACCCTAGCCGTGGTCTGAGTTAAAAATGACATATGGCCTCACTTTATTTTAGAATGATGACCAAGTTCTACACGTCAATCAAGTAACGCGACGTAAAGTGTTTACCGTTAATGTCATACTAAAATAATAAGTCTTCAAGTTTCTAATGTTAAATACAGTTAAGATGGAAGTGAGTGAGCTTATTTACCATTCTATCTCTCGTCGACAGCCTCATTGAAAACAAACGTGTCACATGACAAGACATCAGCAGTTACGTTCATCTTATAAAATCACACTGTAAAGTCACGTGTGACGTAAACCCATCACTTCCCAAGTGTTCCTGTAAAGTTACGTTCCACAAGAAACAAAGCGGCTTACTGGAGGACATCTTGTTTATCAAGGGGTTAGTTGGCCGGGTCACAGATGAACTAAACAGAGTATGTTAAGACGATACTTTTCTAATTCCTATGAAAAAAAAGGTGAACTGTTCGAATAGATTGTGGTAGTGCTTGTAGCACTTACATGGGTCTCAGAGACAGACTGTTTTTATGTAATTTGAGTCACTAGACCGAATCACTGGTTTTTACACCACTGTCATAGATTCTACTGCGACCAGATCCAAATGCAGATTCAAATCATCTCTGTTTCTTTTCAGTTCCACAGAACTTCATGAGTGGTCAGACGAGATCGATACTAAGGCAGCATAACCAGGGTATCCTTACCATAAACCTGCTACCACCAAGATCACCTCAGCAAAACGCCAGCATTCTCGTTGCAATACATCGAGGACTGAACACATGATATGAAGTTACGCAACCTCGCGTAATGAGCCCATCCAGAACACTCAGTTCACTCTGCCAAAAGCCAATCATGAGATCACGATAGCGTTATTCAAGATAATTAGACTAGCTTCGGCAAAGTACCCGCTCACTGAAACACAAGCGAGAATAACGTAAATTTGATAGTTACTCCAAGTAAATCAAGCGACACTCGACTGTACAGCTGACTGAACGCCAAAGGTCACTGATGACACATAAAACAAGCTTAAGCGGACTAGCACAAGACTAAAATCAGTCTCACTGGTGCAACAGTTAGATTTCCCCGGCCATCTAAACTTCTCCATTATAGTACATTTGCACATCATCGTAAGCCGTCTTGCACGAAAATGAATCTTTGCTTGTCACCGATACAGAAATTCCAATGAACCACACTCACAACAAAAAGCCTCCATTCAAAATCGAACCAGAGAAGAAAAGCGGAAGTTTCTTCTTTAAGTCGAAGTTGTCACGTTTGAAAGCGTATTGTTTACACCGGGATAAAAGTAGTGAAAATGGATTACTTAAGTCTGCATTCTCCATGAACTATCACTAGTTCAATTCAACCCACCAGTCATAACATTTGTACCGCTTAATCTGACTGACCGGTATGTCTGCAAAGAGTCCCGACCAAGAACATTGTAACCTACGGACACAGTTAAGGAGATAACAGCGAAATGAAATGTACCGAACCGCTGGCATCTGTCTTCGTTTTCCTCTGACAAGGCCCATAACTCCGTTTCAGTTATGAGCGTGGTCTTCGCGACGGCACGAGTAACCAACAGTGAATTGCTATCATATTCTAACCGACTCAAATGTGCTATGCATTAGTGGAAGCTAAGTAGTTGACACTTATTATCAAGTGTGGGCGTCTAAACTTTCCTAGAACCCATTCGTCGATGCCAATGTTTGCCTGTGACTAGACGGGAATATTGGAACTCAGATGCCTAAATACTGCTTAGGTCTGACAATCTATGTTTAACGCTACATTGATTGCATTTCGAGATTGAGATCGCAGCGACGGCAATGAATATTGCAAACTTTGTCATTAAATGTTGCCAAAAGAGGTTTTAACAAGGCGATTTCCAACAGCTTTACAGCTTATAAATCGCGATTTCAATGCTGGCAGTCCACGCTCCTTATCCTTTTACGCATTCAAAACAGAGCTGCATCAGCAAGACATTTAGTGTACTTCGTCTGCATATATAACAAAGACATTGTACTAGGTATACACAGAGGCTACATACTTCCTTTTAAGTTGGTATCCGATCTAAGTCCCTAGACCGTTTTTCTCCAGGGACAATACGCCGACATTCCTACTTCCTCTAGCATGTAATTTCTAAGTATCAGGGGAGTAAAGGTGGACTGCGTACACAGTCAGATGCATTTTTTGTGTTTTCTCGGCACTGTCTTTGGAAAACCAGTAATGGAATATTCGGTAAATGACGACAGGCTGTGCAACGTGACACGACTGGGAACGAAGACTAAAATGCACTGAATCCCGGTCAGACAACTACCGCCTGCCAAATACTGTCCTATTTTTTCCCTACCAAAAAGTAATACGAGAACTTATGGGCAACCCTGTCCACAAATGAACTAACTAGGAAGTGTTCAGTAGTGTTACAAGAAAACGCCCTTGTTGCTGGTTGGAATTCAGCCGGAGCCCAGATTTTTACAATTAGGTCTCTTCTTTAATATAAACCTGCCAGGCTACTCAGTAGTTTTACAACTGAGGGAGATAATTCTAGACTAAGCTTGCGTGCTCAAAACAGTTCAAAAGCACTGTAATGAATAGGCATCGTTTGCAGTGCAGTAAGACACTAACTACATTCCATCTGGGCAGTTTCAGATGAGTTATCACCATTAGCGGATGAGATCGGTTCTCTAGCAAGTATCGCGCGGATAAAATGAGCATACAGACCATATCTGGTCCGCTCATTCAGAGCTGCTTGCCATGACGTGACCATACTGGTTAAAGATAGAAAGGCCGAGTCTCCAAAATCATGTTTCATGGCGAGTTAGCTACTGACTGTACACTTATTGGAAAACCAGTCTCACTGTACAACAATGTCCGGATGATAAAAATTCGTCACATTAGTATCATGTTTTAGGAACACTATTAACGCATTGTAGCAAACGAATGAAGGTTAGTATGTTCAATAGTGATCGTAAATGGATGAAAAGTGACGCAAGAAAACAGAACGCAAACATCGGTGGTACGTAGCGGCACAAACAGCTGTCAACATTGTAGACGTCTTCTGCCTGTTCGATATCCGACTATTCGACCAAATCGGAACTTGTAGACTCACCTCAATTAGGCAACAGCCTACTGTCCCTGAGATAAGTGGAACTTATCCTGAGAGAGCTTCAATCACGGTCGCTTAGCCTTTAACATTGACCGATGAATCTGTCGCAATTTCCACAAACGACCCACTCCTAGGCACTCGTGTCAACCTCATTCGGACGGAATAAGGATTTATTGAGAACGCAAGCTCCACTGAAGTCATGGCTGCCTTCGGTAGCAATTAGGTCGTCTACAAATCACGTATTCTGTGGGTGTCACGTGACCCGGGCTCATGTTCATATTCCTATGAAGATATGAACAATGCGTTCAGCTGGCAGTTAGCTGAAAGGAACATGAGGTCATACATTTTCCCAAAGATCAAAATATAGGTATCCTATACTTTCTAGCGTTAATCAATTACTTTCTTGACCATTTAATGCGAAAATGCTTATTTTGATTTTGCTGAATGGATTTTCAAAACAAAACTTTTACAGCTTGATTTTGAAGTTAATTAGACTTTGTAAAATCTTTCCTTGAATTACACCGCCAGCTCTCCGAAAGTATCTACAAGACACACTAAAATCAATTACTCAGGTTACTGACGGAAACAGCCGGTGGTAAAGGCTTGGTCCTGAATGATTATCCTCAATGTTGTGCTTACCAGGGCTCGAACACACTCATTGTTATTACGTGTCAGCATGGTAGTTAAGACACTCGTTTACCAGACAGGTAGCGAGTTACTTCGATGCAAAATTACTAATCAGAAACACAATGTAAGCGAGGTTACTTAGTTGTGCGATGGTTAAAAAAGTCTACTAATCGACAACAGTAAAAAATCGTCAGTCAGGAGTTACGCAGAGAAGTTCATTTCTAACACTTGCGATTTTGTGAGAGACACTCTGCGCATTCTTTTTGGTTAGTTTATCACAGGCATTACCCATTTCATCATGCTGTCGAAGAAGTTATTTTAATGCAATGAAACTGTTGCAAGGCCAAGAACTATTTCAGCTTAACATTAAGGACCTCATGAATGGCTAACCCGGGACTACCCGTGAGTGTTAAGGTGGTAAATGGTTATACAATTACCACTCTGTGATATTTGAATTGACGTTAACGTCTCCGATGAATCAGTTTTGCAAAAGTGACAGTCCCGAAATCATATAGTACGATAAAACACTGCTTATTCGAACCAACGGGGTTTTGTATCGACACCTGTTGTATAAATATAGTTAATCAAAAACTCAACGAAATGGGATTTTAAAGGTTACTCATGTATGTGAAACACCATCATCCTTTGCTACGTACTCCATATTTCAAAACACACTTGTTTAGTAAATTACTTGTGATACAACGATTGTAGGCGAAAAATTCATCCTTAATAATTGTATACTCCATTTTAAGAATAGGTGCCAAATCATTCTATTCTGTGGACATGTGTTCGTAACTATTTTAATTGGCGTGAATTGGACGAAGATCCCTGTGAATGAGAAGGAGTAAACAACGTTTGGCTCTTTCGAAGAGATGCCTGTCAATGCCGCTGAGATAAATCAAACTATGTGAGCCAACGCTGAACCGATGAGTAGTATTGTCAAGATAAATGAAAATTTCCTCATCAACATCAATTCCATCATTAGATAGAAAAGAGAAACATATTTTCGAACCATACTTCAAATGTTGTTCAAACAGTCGTAAGCAATGTGGTTAAAAATAGGTCTGCTGTTGTTAAGGAAATATTTCGGCAAAAACAACTTGTGGGGTGAACAAGAAGCGAAAATTTGTTAACCAAACTTAGTTGACAACAAATTGGTTAATGAAACAGTTGTCCGACGCAAATCGGTTAGTTTTATCGAATTTTTGCTTCGATATCATGATCTCATAGGTGGTACGCGTAGCGTTTAAATAAGGCATAAATTGCATAGTTCAGTAAAATTCGGGAGATGTGAAACAGCATGATTCGCAAAGACTGCTTTAGTTTGCTTCCAGCGTGCAAATGAATGAGAGAAACTGTGGGGCTCGGACTAACCAATTGTAAGAGTGAGTGAACGTACAATATACTGTCACTAGTCGACTGATCAACGGTGAAGGTTTTTAAGTGTTCTTCGCAACGTTTCCTCTTTTACGTGCACCAGAGTAAACAAAACTAACCTCGGAGGACAGTAGGGCGAATCTCAGTCTGATCGACAGTTACTAGCTGAGACATGAAGAGCGTAAAGCGAAGGTCGTAATAATTGATTTGACCCCTGTCTAAAAGGTTTGGGCTGAAGAAGAGGGATTGGCAGTGGCATTTTTCAGTAGAATCTGACGAAATCATAAAGAACACGAGAACCGTTGTGCTTGAAAGGTGACATAACATTTGAAAACAAATATCGACTGCAGCATTTGATAAATGTATGCAATCTGCTCGAGCCTGTATTTCAACAGTCGCCGAGCATAACTCCAATTTCAAATCGTTCTTTAGTATAAGACGCCGAAGTGCTTATGACCACCATGAGTTCTTAGTATGATAAAAATGACAAATGTTCAATCATTGATAGCATTTTTTTTCCAATTTTAGACAAAAATGTCTAATGAGGGATTGAGTATGCTTCGAGTCACTAGTATTCATCCCGGAAGTACTTACCCAGTAACGCATGACTCGAGCTATTTGTTTAATTCAAAACAAAAAAGTTGTGGCCTCGTACTCACATGCTCATCTCTGTGTCTTCGTTAGCTCTAGAGTGAAACAGTTGCATGGCTTTTGCATTAGAAAACTGAACGATTTTATCTAATGGACTGAAAATTCTATGTATTTTGCAGTTTAGCATTAATTCAAAAACTTACCGCTGACATGAAACCATTTTAAAAACCAAAAACAAAGCCTTAGGCTATGTTTCAGTTTAACATGTCGATTTATGTATATAGCAGAACAAACTCAGTGTAATTAAACGGATCTTCTATGGAGAACAGCGATGAACCTGCACAAATCCACGAAGTGGAGCATTAACCTCCATGTTAGAGACGGTCAACTCACTACTGCTAGTCATTTGTACCCAAGACGAATGTGTCAGTTAGTGTGTGTGACTCATGTTGGGTCTTGTAGTTTTATGTTGTTGCTTCACAAGTTTGATTGTCATTTGCAAAGGTTTTTCAGCGCGATAGGTGAACATCCTTAACCACCAACGCTTTGCCGATATCTCACACTAGAAATAAGATTTTCAGCAAACACTGGCTCTCATCAATGATGAGTAGTTTCGGTGACGTGCAGCGTGACAAAAGGTTTATCAGTAGAATTGCAATGTTGAAGAGAAACAAATCAAAATTAAAAGGATATCTACACAACCCAGGACTCATCTCTATTGTTGTTAGCTTGCCAACGAACTTAGGTGCTGTCTTCTTGATATACTCCATATTGTTCAAGGTTGGTCCCGAATGCGCACGTCAAACTGCTATCTACAATTGTACACTGGTCAATTATCGGTGTTGTAGGAAGTTATAAGCTTATAACATAATATCTTTTGGGAGATTTCAATAAGTACCACTCATTATGAATAGAAGTTCTGTAGTGGAGGATAACTGTTACATTCAACCTTCATTCTGTGTAACACTTTTCACAAGCACTACTTTATCGGCTACTTGACAAGTGACTTCATAGTAATTGAACCTGTGTATAGTTTGTTCTGAGTCTGATAAACAGGGTTCCCCAGTAAACATGTACTATGTGCAGGCATAATTCCGCAGCATGAGTATGTTAACCTACGATTGAAGGTCGGTCAATTAATTTATTAACCAAATTCTAAAAAGCTGACTCGTTTGTAGCAGTTTTATTGGGAGTGCCTGAATAAATGCACATAGTAGATAATATCTCAAACTTAACCAGCAACGAGTGCTTCGTGGTGATAAGATTCACAAAAACACGAGTTTGTTTGAGATTTCGGTGAAAACTGCAGTGCTATCTTCCTTTTGATTTTCTCCGACTGAGAGATATCGATAAACTCTCTTTCGTGCGTGCACGCGCTGGATTGTCTACTGCTTTAGCGCGGTATAGATCACTCAAGGGACCATCCAGTTAGTCTGATAAACAAGGAAACTAAGTAAGTCCAAAACTTGTTTTGGTCGCTATAAGAGAAACGGGTGTTATTTATACACTCAGCAGCATCGTCTTGGTGTAATTAAACATCCCGTGTATAGCGCGGCCTCACAGAAACAGCGGCACACGTACATAACTGTAACCATTAAATCCGCACATATCGA